>AWOL01S0025300.1:7219-21008 GCA_000715115.1 Nicotiana otophora
CATTTAGATATAAGAGTGACTACACCTCCCTAAGCACTTTAATACATGTACTCTAACATTCAAAACCCCACACTTATGTCAAACCAAAACTCCACCTTCACATCAATATACATCAACAAGCCATCCCACACTTCAACTTTTACAAAGTTAATAACAATTTCAAGTGCTCAGGAGAGGTATAAGGTTCAACTAGATGGTCAATTCAAACAAATGAGTAAAGCTTCCAATGTGGCTGCCAAAGAAATAAAATTACATGCTCAAAGGGGTTAACTAAGATACATAACAATTAGGTGGGTAAAAGCATATAACTGACTCAACAAAGAAATGTCTATTTCACTTCCAAGACTGAACAAAACTACTATTTCTCTTTGCAAACACACGTCGCAAGTTCTAGACATCAAATGCAATGCTTATAATAACACAAAACCTCACCCACACATGGAACATAACTCACTCAGGATCGGATTATCAAGACACTTATATCATTTAAGGCACTTATACAAAGCACTTAAGTAAAGTTAAGCTCATATCATTTAAGGCAGTTATACAAGAGTGAAAACTTGAGCCTAAGCGTCACAACTAAAGCCCTCACTATTCTCAAGGAATAATAAAGTCAAGAGATATTGCTTTCATTTCAAATCACAGCACAAGGTTTCCTACTTCAAAATTAAAACTAACTACACCCGATTAAAATAAAACCCTTGGAAACGAATCGCGGCACAAAGTAAAACCAAGGGGGAATTGATAAACTACCTAACAAAAGATTTTTTTTGTGTTTTTCTTTCGACTTTAATCCTCAAGAAACCTGTCAAATGATATCCATCGTCGGGAAAAATCAAAAATTTTAAAAGTTTTATTTTGTTTTCAATTTGTTTCTACTACTCAAACTAAAAAAGCAAAAACAATCAANAAGAATCGCGGCACAAAGTAAAACCAAGGGGGAATTGATAAACTACCTAACAAAAGATATTTTTTTGTCTTTTTCTTTCGACTTTAATCCCTCACGAAACCTGTCAAATGATATCCATCGTCGGGAAAAATCAAAAATTTTAAAAGTTTTATTTTGTTTTCAATTTGTTTCTACTACTCAAACTAAAAAAGCAAAAACAATCAAGCTAACTAAAGAAACAACTAAGACTAATATACATACAACATACAAATATCCCCCACCCCACACTTTAAGTTGTGCCATGTACCCATGGCACATAATTAAAAAGCATAAGGTAGAGGAAACTTCCTTGCATATCTAGTCGGGGTCTGAATCATAGTCGGGATCCATTCCACGCGCCCGAACTAGTGCACACATCCATGCAGACAACTTATTTTCAGCCTTCTTGGGGTACACCCCACTCTTATCTTTTGCACTCAATGCAGCCTTCTCTTTCACACCCTTCACCTTGCACTCAACACTTGCAGCTAGCTTATCCTTTTTCACCCCTTTTTCTACATCCATCTTGAACGTTACAGTCCCCCCCCCCACTGTAAGCATGAGATTTTTCTCTTGTATATCAAATATTTCTCTACTTGTTTTGAATAATGGTCTTCCTAGGATGAGGGGTATCTCCTTATTCTCCTCCATCTTCACCACTATAAAGTCTACTGGAAATAAAAACTTATCCACCAACACTATGATAACTTCAACTATCCACTCAGGTGTTATATGTTGTTTATCTGCCAGGTGCAATGATATTGGTGCAGACATTATCTCTTCAATCGCACTCTCTAGTTTCCTATAAATTGACAAAGGCATTAGATTCATTGAGGCACCAGAATCACATAATTATTTATCAAAGTTAAGAGTGCCTAAAAAGCAAGGTATGTATAAACTCCCTAGATCTCTACACTTTTGTGGGAGTTTGTTTTTCAAGATTGCACGGCCATGCTCTATGAGTTTGACTACAGATGTCTCTTCTATCCTCCTCTTCTTTGTAAGGATCTCCTTCAAAAACTTTGCATAAGCTTGCATTTGTGAGAGAACTTCGGTGAATGGAAGGTTTACATTAACATGTCTCAGCATATCTAAATATCTCTAAAACTGCTTGTCCAACTTTTCTCTATAGAACTTTTAGGGAAAAGGTAGAGCAGGCATGTGCTTGGTCTCTTCATTAGAGTCCTCCCTTCTTGAAGTTTCCTCCCTCTTCTTTTTCTCTACTCCCTTCTTACCTTTCTTCTTCTTACTATCTTCAATTTTAGCTCCTCCCCACTTTCTTTTTTAGGTATTACCTCGTTTTGGACTGTAGTGGGATCTTTCAGTAATTGCATTCTTCTCAAGGTCACAATATTTACCGTTTCTTTATGATTTTGTTCAGTGTCAGCTGGCAGAGTACCTGAGATTCTTTCAGACAATTTATTTGCAATTTGTCTCGCTTGTCTCTCCAAGTTATGCAAATCTATTCCAATTTCTTTAATAGTTGCACCATGAGAATCTAATCTCTCATCTATCTTGATAATGAAAGACTTCATCAAATCTTCTAACCGAGTCTAAATTGGTTGTTGAGAGTGAAACTGCGGCCTCTCTTGAAATCTGGAGTTATTGTGTTGCCATGCATTTATTGTACCCCAATGTGAACTTCATGAAACATTGGGGTGCTTCTGACCTATTTCATTGAAATTATAATTACCCACAACATTCACTTCCGCTATGGTAGCTTGACAGTCATGAGTAGGGTGTCCTCTTCGACATATATCACAGGCTGCATGAGGCTTATTATGTATCGAGGCTAAGGTCAGATTCCTTATTTCTTTGGCCATGGCCTCAAGCAGCACCTGCACAGATATGTTAGTATCAACCTGGTGAACACCAGTTGATATTCTTCTTTTAGCAATCTCCGACGGGCACTGATTTGCATCTTCAAATAACTTATCTAGAATTGTGACTATCTCTTCTGGAGTGTTTTTCATCAACAGACCTCCAGCTGCATTGCTCAATGTTCTACGTGAGGTTGGTGTCAATTCATTCCAAAAGTCCTGGAGTTACATCCAGAGTTCAACTCCACTATGTTGACACTTTCGCACAATCTCCTTAAACATCTCCCAAGATTCAAACATAGTTTTAGTCTCGTTCTCACAGTAGTTATGGATTTCTTTTCTAAACATGCCCGTCTTAGCTGAGGAAAAATATTTAGCAAGACATTTTCTGGTCATCTCCTCCCATATTCTAAGTGATCCCTATGGCAAGCTTCGAAGCCAATGCTTTGCATCATATTTGAGAGTAAAGGGGAATCTTAGGTAAACTGCATCTTGTGACATACCATTATATTGAAAGGTGTTCATGATCTCCTCGAATTCCATTAGATGATTGTTTGGATCTTCGTTCTGCTTTCCTCTGAAGACACAACATTTTGAAGGGTTTGAAGTAACCCTTGCTTCAAATAGAAATTATTAGCTGCAACTGGGTGTGGTATCACACTTGATAACCCTTGGCCGGGAGCTATGTTTTCGATTTGGTCGGCACCCAAGGGCTGATTCTGTGCCATTCTCCGATTCCGCTCTTCTTCATATGCAACTTCTGCATCTCTAATAGCTGCTTTTTCAGCATCCCTTGCAGCTTTTTCTCTTCGTTAGGAAACCTCGATTGCAGCCAAATCTACATTATCATCATCTCCGGCCATGTTTTCTTTGCTTGAAGGTTTCCCAACCTTCTTTATATTCTCAGAGAGATTTCTTTACTTCCTCAACTGTCGCAGCTGTCTCTCTATTTCTGGCTCGTATGGTTGCACTTCTTTCCCAGACGATCGAGTCACTTTCACCAATCTAACCTGTAGCCTGCGCATAGCCTCCCGATTATAAGGCTTTATTTGTGTCCTGTAGTGCCTCGAAATTCGTGACCATTCCACTTTTAATCCCTTCTTCTATTCTTTCTCCTAGCTTGATGATGTCAAAAATTTTGTGATTTTCAATAACCATAAGCCTTTCATAGTACTGCGGGTCTTGAGCTCTGACAAAGAACTTATTCATTTGTTTTTCTTCAAGTGCTGGTCTTATTTTCGCGGCTTCATATCTCCACCGAGTAGAATATTCGCGAAAGGTTTCTATTGGTTGCTTCTTGAGGTTTTGAATGTAGAAAACATCTGGTGCATTTTCTGTGTTGAACCTGAATCTGTCCATGAAATTTGATGCCATGCTTACCCAATTAGCCCACTTTGTGGGGTTCTGACTGATATACAAGGACAACGAATCTCTGGTAAGGCTTCGCGTGAACAGTTTCATATGGATTTGTTCATCTTTGCCCACTCCTACAAGTTTGTCCCAATACGTCCTCAGATACACTTTTGGATCACCGGTTCCATTGAATATTTTAAATTTTGTTGGTTTGTATCCCTCCGACAGCTCTACATCTGGCTGAATGCACAAGTCCTCATAATTTAAATCTTCAATGCCTTTACCACATTCGACACTATGAACTCTACAGTGAGCTTCTTGAGTTCTTCTGCCATGTTCATAACGAGTAGGTCTTTCTCAGTTAATTCAAGTATGTATAGGGTTTATTGCGGGGTGTGGGGTAAGGTCTCCACATATATCAGGTTGCTTTGGTGGACTCCAAGGATCTGGGCATAAGGGTGATCATTTGTTGAGTTTTGGAGGTCAGGAGTGGGTTGTGGTATATTCTGGGGAGTATGATAAGTGGTAGTCTGCGGGTATTGTGTTAGGTGGTGATGATGTTGCTGCGGAGTTGGTATTGGAAGAGGGTTAGGAGTTTTGGGAGGTGTAGGGTACTGGTGTGGTGCAGGAGGGTTTTGTAGCGGGTTTTGGTTTTGTGGGTTTTGTGGTTCTTGGTTCTGGGTATTTGGATTTTGTTGGTCAATATCAGGGACATTTAGAGTGAGAGAGAGGTTTGCCAAGTTTCGGACCTGCTTAAGTTCTCCTTGTGGCTCAAAAATCTTTTTTTCTAGACGTAAGACTAGTTCATTCTGTGTCGGTGTGCTCCGACCATTTGAAGTTTCGACGTTCTCAGCTATAGTAGTGTTGTCTTTCCTGACACAACTCAAATCATCCATTTTTCCTTTCCCTTTGCTTTTTCCCTTAGGATGACTTGGTGGAGGAGGAGGTGGAGGACCTCTGGATCTAGTGTGATATGCTGACGATGCCAGTATGCACGAACCAACCTTGGGGAATGGGAATAATCAAAAAGAAGAAAAGCAAAAGTTAACCGAGTTAATAAGGGGTATTGAAAGAATTCTTGCAATATTAAACATGTTTTGCAAAATCAAAATCATGTAATAATTCGCGTCCTAATTTGGGGACCTCGTTGTGCCCGAGGTAGGCCTAAGCGACACATAGACTTGGAGAAAATTGATGCCAATAATTGCGTCATTTCATTAATGTGAAAATGAGCCAAACCTTCACTAAATCGACAATAATAATAAAGTTACTAATGGCATTTAGCCTTATTACAATTGAAATCTAAAACTAGGATAGAAAACAATAAAGGACATTATTTGATAGTCTACTTGGTTCCCGAAGGACCTTCTCCGTGCTTGGCTCTCAAAAACCCTTTCGCGAAGCCTTCTATATTTGACTTGTGCCTCAGCAACATCATCGATGATCCTATTATCCAAATTGACCCCTGGCTTGACGTCTCCCGCTATATCATCTACCAACCATGATGGATAGAAATACACATGACCAACATGGTACCTGTCTGGCTCGAAAAACTCTCTTTCCACAATGACCTTCTGGTTCAACATATATTGCGCCTCGAACTTGAAAGGAATAATCTCCACTTTGATATCTGCCTTGTACTAGACCATGTTGGAAACCCGAGGTATGACCTATTTTCTTCTTGCTTGTCTCATTACCCTTATAGGAGCATAAGGATAAATTCCTCAGAACCCGATCAATACCAAATGAGTAGTATCCCTAGACCTGATGATGAACTCACTGCTAGAAAACCACTCAAGCATCCAATGTACCTTCTCTTCTGTAAGATTGTTGAGGAAACGTACCCGACTTATAGCACCTCCGGGCTGTGCGAACCTATTTGGGATGAATGTCATTTTCTTTAGATGGTGGTAAGCTATGTAGTCATTCAATGTCCATCGCAGAAGCTCTTAACGATATTTTCCCCTCTGAAAGTGTTCCAATAACCAANTGAAGTCTTCTATATTTGACCTGTGCCTCAGCAACATCATCGACGATGCTATTATCCAAATTGACCCCTGGCTTGACGTCTCCCGCTATATCATCTACCAACCATGATGGATAGAAATACACATGACCAACATGGTACCTGTCTGGCTCGAAAGACTCTCTTTCCACAATGACCTTCTGGTTCAACATATATTGCGCCTCGAACTTGAAAGGAATAATCTCCACTTTGATATCTGCCTTGTACTAGACCATGTTGGAAACCCGAGGTATGACCTATTTTCTTCTTGCTTGTCTCATTACCCTTATAGGAGCATAAGGATAAATTCCTCACAACCCGATCAATACCAAATGCGTAGTATCCCTCGACCTGATGATGAACTCACTGCTAGGAANACTAGACCATGTTGGAAACCCGAGGTATGACCTATTTTCTTCTTGCTTGTCTCATTACCCTTATAGGAGCATAAGGATAAATTCCTCAGAACCCGATCAATACCAAATGAGTAGTATCCCTAGACCTGATGATGAACTCACTGCTAGAAAACCACTCAAGCATCCAATGTACCTTCTCTTCTGTAAGATTGTTGAGGAAACGTACCCGACTTATAGCACCTCCGGGCTGTGCGAACCTATTTGGGATGAATGTCATTTTCTTTAGATGGTGGTAAGCTATGTAGTCATTCAATGTCCATCGCAGAAGCTCTTAACGATATTTTCCCCTCTGAAAGTGTTCCAATAACCAAACTTGCAATAATAGATTACAACCTTCAAAATGTACGAATCACTGCTTCCAACGATCTAGAGCGTGGTACAAGCAAGGATCATCGGGATGATGGTGTAGGTTTTCCCCTCGATGCCTTCCATTAAAGTTCTTGCAACCATAGCTAAACGAGAGTGAATCCTTCCCCCTTTCATTGGAAATATCTACAAACCCAAGAAGCAGATGATGAATACATAGACTCGGCGTTGTGTCCAACCTAGGGAAGTAATGGCAAGTACCTCATGATGAAGAAGGTACGATTTACTATGACCATAATGCTCATAAAGAAACCCAAAAGGTATGTAGGATTTCTTTAAGCAAAGCAATTCTTCATTTTTCTTAAAGCCCAACATCTTTAGAAAAACGCGAGGGATGCGATTTTCTGGTACTAGTAACCCCGGACAATCCCATGGCAGCTTAGCAAAACCTCATATTTCTTCTAATAGAGGAGTCATTTCTATGTCACCAAATCGGAAAACCGCTCTTTTCTCATCCAAGAACATGGTAGCAGCCTCAATCAAACCTCTATTTGGTTGGATATTAAGAAAAGACGGCAAGTCACCAAGTACTCTTCTCACATGATTCTTGTAGCAAGGCACAAGGTCTTTCCACCAGTCAAGTAGCAGAGGTGGGATGTTTTGGACCATGCCGAACCTGGGGACTTCGTGTTTCATTTTTTGCAAACAAATAAAGTTAGCCCTTTCCCCCTACAGATTCAACCACTTACACATTAATGATCAACATACTGGCATATTTGCTCCAAGTAATGCACATAACATGGTGGCGCCCCTTGGGATTATGGAAATCCCATCGGGCTTTGATATTGG
Organism: Nicotiana otophora; assembly: GCA_000715115.1. NCBI lineage: Eukaryota > Viridiplantae > Streptophyta > Magnoliopsida > Solanales > Solanaceae > Nicotiana > Nicotiana otophora. Next base: position 14,897 of record AWOL01S0025300.1, read on the forward strand.
AGTAAGGTTTCTAGAAAGGTCTAGACAGGTACTCTCAAGTGGACAACTTGAGAGGGAAAGGCACGGGACCGTCGACTGCACTGTTGATCGACTAGTCTACCGCAAATAAGCCTTTTCGATTTTTAAAAAAAGGTAATTTTGGAAGAGCACGGACACACATCAAGCGCCGCTATATTGATAACTGTCATGAGTGGAGTATGATCTGGAGCATGCTTTATTCAGCAATAACACGTTGCCAAGTATTTGCATGATAAATATGTAAAAGCAATAAATTCAATAGTAAGGTAAACATAGGAAATATATAAAGGAAAGACAAAAGGAAAGAGTTAGTTTAGTTCATGGAATATATGCAAGAATGTAATAAAGAAGATATGGGAATAGGGATAGGAGAGGCATGATATGGAAATCTTAGACAAGATGAAAGGAAGAGTGATCACATCAAATAAAGGTGAACGGGGAAGGGATGTGAATGTCATAACATATTTAAACAAATAAAGGTGAATGGGGAAGGGATGTGCATGTCATAACAAATTTAAACAAATAAAGGAGTTGCTCATATTATTCAGCGAACACAGACTATCGTCTCCTGCTACCCGATTACTATGTTGAAGTTATTTACTTAAAGCGTTCTAATTCAATTCCAGGTCGCGTCCTATGCGTGCACTACTTAGGCTGCTCAAAATGATAAAACTAAGCGACATTCAAAACAAGTAGGACTTCACGTGAGGGCAGTTGAAGGCCCATGTTAGCCTCCACACGTAAAACTAATGCACGCAGATAGATTTTACATTAGGTAGTAGATAACCCAGAATTGAGGTAAATTAGAAGCATTGAGCCCTATAGACATGGTTTCCATGTGACATTGATTTTAAGCGCACAGGCAATTTTGATTATGTTGGAACAATGAATTTACGGATTATAGGTGTTACAATTCCTATAGGCATAATCTCTAAATGAGGCAATAAAGTCGTTTGAAAGCTTGAAATAATTACCTACGTTTGATTTTATTAGCATACTTTCTAGGCGAATAACAACATCCAATAGGCAGGATTTCTAAGAGTTGGTAATTGAAACTGATTCTATAATAATGTGTCCCTTTAGGCATGTTTTCTAGGCGAGCAATGTGATAACAATAACAATAGCAAATTAGTCAATTAAAGTCCTATAGGCATGATTTCTAGATAGGCATTAGTGATCCTATAGGCATGCTGTCTAGTAACACACAACAATAGATACGAGGAACAAATAAAGTACTTAAGCTCATGTTTTGATAGCAAATAGGTTGAGTGAGTATGTGATTACTATAGGCATGCTCTCTACTAGTGTGCAACACATAACAGTCAAAATAACAAATAGAGCACATAAGTCCTATAGGCATGCTTTCTACCTATTGTGCAAGAATTAAAGTACCCTGCCCCTTTTATTAATCACCCCATCTGTTCAATTACACGATTATTACACACCCAAAATTAAATCTGAATAATTACGTAAGCAGACCACTATAGGCCCAATGATAGGCCGAGTACAGATAACCCAGTATTTTCCAGGCCTTCGACAACTCCAGTAGCCTCGAATTCCCACTCATCAGATTGGTCTAATAAGTCTGGATCCAACAGCCAAGCCTACTCATGGGTAACAGAAAGTCATTCCTAGTCTTATAGCTCTCAATATTGAAAAAACCAAAACGATAGACACGGGCTACCACTATAGAATCTCCCAACAGGGGTAAACTCTTAAGCGGAGTACAATATCACGAAACTCACCCATATGTGAAGCAACATAGGAGGACTCACCCCGATAAGAAGAACCGAAACAAAATATGAATGATGCTCCTCTATAAAAAATCAAAATAATACTTGTTCGACATCATCCGATACAGCGGCCTCATCCCTATCGTATAAAGTACATCAACGGACCGAGCCCCCCCTCTTGGGCGCCCTCTACCCGCCTGACCTACACCCCAAGCTGGCAGTGCAGTGGTATCAGCAACTCGAGCAGAAGGCATAGCCTGGATACCCCCACCGTGACACATATGTTCGGAGTCTGGGACAATCTAGCACTATGTGGCTAGTATCTCCACACTCAAAGCACCATGTCCGCTGGCATGGCTGTGGAAGCTGTCCGGCACGGGCACTATGAGGCACATGGATATCTGAAGCACTACGCAAAGCCTTAAGTGAAAACTGAACAGAGTGACCCACAAAACCTCTACCACGGCGTACCTTGCCTCCAAAATAGGGACTAGTAGATCCTCCCAGTCTGCGAAGCCTCTTAGCCTCCCTGTCCTTTCTCTACTAAACCCGTATGTCCTCTCCCTCCTAGTCTCGCATGGCCTCTAGTAGTCAAGCGATCTCTACCACTTGTTAAAATGGAACATCCTACTCCAACTCTCGAGACATGCTAAACCAGATATCATGGTTGAGCCCCTCAAGGAACCTGCGGACTTGCTCTCTAACTGTAGAAACCAAAGCAGGTGCATGTCTGGTCAAATTACTAAATTTGACGGCATACTATGACACTAAAATAGTGTCCTGGCACAGCTACTCAAACTCCATGCGCCAGGAATCACGAAGAGTACGAGAAACATATTCCCTCAAGAACAACTTCGAAAACCAATCCCATGTGAGTAAAGTTGCCTCAGACATGCTACCCAATATGTACTTTCGCCACCACTGATATGTTGCTCCCTTAAGCTGGAATGTGGTAAAAACAACCCCACTCGTCTCCATGATACCCATGGTGTGGAGAAAACGGTAGCACTCCACTAGGAAACCATGTGCCTCATCTGAAGCGAAACCACTGAAGGTAGGAAGGTAATACTTCTTGAAGCTTGCAAGTCTAAGTTGTTCTTCCTAAGATGTTGCTGCCCTAATCACAGGCTGAAGTGGAAAACCTAGCTGCACTAGCACCACCCCTCGAACCTGACCAATGTGAGACCGCTTCTCTAAGGTGCGGGCGGCGGGAGTTTGAGCTCCTCCCCTGGTCTGTGAAGTAGCTGGTGCAGCCAGAATCAACCCCGCCTGAGCCAATGTACAAAACATGCTCAGGATCTGTGCTAAGGTCTCTTGAAGTCCGGGGGCAACAACAGGCACCTCCTGTGCTTGTCCCCCAATAGGAGCTACTGGCAGCTCCTCAACTGCTGCTCTGATAGGTGTTCTAGCTATAGCACGTGCTCTTTCTCGGCCACTGCCTCTGCCCCTGCCCTGGCCTCTAGTAACACCGGCTCTATGGGCAGGGTCATCACTAACCCCAACTCGTGTACTCATCATATGTGAGAGAATAGAATGACAAAGGCTAAAACTCTGAGTTGTCTCACCCGATAAGAACCATAGCAAAATTCTAAGCTGGCTAGTGACGTTATTCTTCCCAACATACCATAATCAAATCCGATAGCACTTATTCCAGGTCTAATAACCTCATCCCAAGTAGTGCTTCACCCGATGACCATTGAATCAGAATACTTCATCTTTCTTGTTCTTCCAGTCTATGCACCAAAAGGGTCACACCAACAATATCAAATGGACCACTCCACTTGGTTTTTAGCTTCCTAGGAAACATTCTCAACCTTGAGTTAACCAATAATAATAGATCGCCCATCTTGAACTCTTTGTTTCAAATGTATTTGTCATGAAGATATTTCATCTTTTCTTTGTAAAAGGATGAACTCGCATATGCATGGTACCGAAATTCATCCAATTCATTCAAATGTGCGCCCCTTAAGTTAGCGGCTACATCATAATCAAGATTAAACTTCATTAGAGCCCACATTGATTTGTGCTCTATTTCCACCAAAAAACAACAAGCTTTGTCGAACACCACTTTAAACACAATGAATTTCCTTCCAAGAAATGGAGTAAATTGATTGGCAACCTGTATGGAGACATCCCGATAGGCATTTTGTAATACGTCCGATAAGCCCATAACGAACCATCAAGCTTCTTGGACCAATCCGTCCGATTGGCATTCACCGTTTTAGACAAGATACTCATTATCTCCCAGTTGAAGGCTTCCACTTGCCCATTATCTTGTGGGTGATAGGGTGTCATGACCTTGTGAGTAACACTATACTTGCTGAGTAAAGTGTCAAAAGCTTTGTTGCAGAAGTGTGACCCCCCATTGCTTATGATTGCACGTGAAGTACCAAATCTTAAGAAAATATTCTTCCTCAAGAAAGCCATTACACTTCTCTCCTCATTGTTGGGTAAAGCGACAACCTCAACCCATTTGGACACACAAGCCACCACGAACAAGATGTAGGTATTTCCACAATGGTCCCATGATGTCAATGCCCCAAACATCAAAAATATCAATCTCAAAAATGGTTGTCCGAGGCATTTAATATTTCCTTGAGATTCCACCGGCCTGTTGACATTCATCACATCTTTTCACCAACTCACTAGCATCATTGTAAAGAGCAGCCTACTAGAAACCACAACTAAGAACTTTGGCCACCGCTCTTGCTCCACAATGATGACCACCATATGGCAAAGAGTGACAAGCTCCAAGAATATCACCTTTCTCGTCTTCCGGTACACACCTCCTAATTATCCCGTCCATACAAATTCGAAAAAGGTATGGTTCATCTTAATAATAATCTTGACAATCACTTTTGAACTTCTTTCTTTGGCTTAAAGAGAACTCATCCGAAATAATTCCACGCACAAGAAAATTTACCAAGTCCACTAACCATAGCAAAACTTTCATTTAAATTGGCTAAGGTTGCTCTTCGGGGAAGGAGTCATTTATTTCAAGTCCATCATGTGGCCTCCCCTCCTCCTCCAAGCGAGACAAGTGGTCCGGCACTTCGTTGTCACTACCTTTCCTTTCTTGGATGTCAAAAGCAACTTCTTGCCATAAAAGTACCCATCTCATCAACCGAGGTTTGGAGTCCTTTTTGTTCATAATATAATAAAGCTCCCGATGTTCCGTGTGGACAATAACTTTGGTACCCATCAAGTACGGGCGAAACTTCTCAATTTCAAACACAATAATGATATAGTGGACTTGGGCACTATTCATGGTCATACTAGCATAGTAGACCAAAAGGAAACTCTTGTTGATATGTGGCCCCAAATCAGCCCTCACCGCTACGTCACTTACAACACACATGAGTTCAAAAGGCACACTCCAATTTGGAGCGGTGATGATGGGAGTAGTTGTAAACTTGAGCTTTAACAATTCAAAAGCTCTCGCGCAATCATCATTGAACAATGTGTTCACCACTTTAGAGAAATCATTGACAAGGCGTCGGTAAACACCCATGTGGCCTAGGAAACTCTGCACACCCTTCACCAAAGTTGGGGGTGGAAGATTAGAAATCACCTGAATCTTTGCCTTGTCAACTTCACTTCCATTCCTTTAGCTTTTATGGCCATGGAGAATACCTTCCTCAACCATGGGGAAGACAATAATCAAAAGAATACCCAACCACCGAGAAGTCATCCATGAAAACTTCAAGGTAGTCCTCCACCATGTCCGTGAAAATAGCCATCATACACCATTGAAAAGTCACCGGTGCATTGCACAAAGCAAATGGCATCCTCGTGAAAGAAAAATTACCACAGGGACATGTAAATGTTGTTTTTTATCTTCCAAAGCAATGAGAATTTGGTTGTAGCCCGAGTACCCATCAAGAAAGCAGTATAAAGCACGACAAGCCAATATATCGAGCATTTGATCTAAGAAAGGAAGTGGAAAGTTATCCTTCCTTGTTACTTTGTTGAGCTTGTAATTATGCATACAAACCTTCTATCTGGTCACCACTCTTGTAGGCATCAATTCATTCTTATCATTGGTGACCACCGTCATGCCCCCTTCTTTGGGACACATCAAACCGGAGAGGTCCATGAACTATCAGAGATAGGGTAGAAAACCCCGGCATCCAACCACTTGATAATCTCCTTCTTGACAACTTCTGGCATAGCCTCATTGAGTCTTCTTTGATGTACAATGGATGGTTTAGCTCCATCCTCCAACTTGATCTTATGCATGCAAAAGGTGGGGCTTATACCCCAAATATCCGCCAAGGTCCACCCAATAGACTTCCTCCTCTTTTGTAACAATGCCAATGTGGAATCTACCTGCACGTTAGTCAAACAAGAGGAAAGAATAA
>AWOL01S0025301.1:5541-32391 GCA_000715115.1 Nicotiana otophora
ATATATATATATATATGTTCCATCCCCACAAAAAACTAGTCAAACAATCTAATATATGTTACTTACAAGCAATGTTTTAAAAGGCAGAGGCGTGAGGCGGGGCGTTTTACTTGATATGGGGCGAAGCGGAAGCCTCGAGGCGGGGGGAGGAGCTAAGCCTCATGGATCTTTAAAAATTTTAATTTATAAATTAATAAAATAACATAATAACACAAAAAAATATAAAATATAAATTAAAAGAAAATTAAAGGAACTCATAGAAAAAACAAATATCTAGCATGATTCTTAAGTATAATTAATGCATACAAATCACGTATAACGTCTTTAACTTTCAANGGAAGTCCCCTGCTTTATAATTCTGCCCAGACAGCCCTCTATATTGCCTCGATCTTGGCCTTCTATCGTGGTCCTCGATCCTGGGCCTCGATCCTAGGCCTCGATTCTGACCTTCGATCATGGCCCTCAGCGAGGCGTAAGCCCCGAGACACGGGGCATAAGCCCCATAGGTATTGAATTTTTAATATTTTATAAAATAATATAATGATAATAAATATTTATAAACAGGTAAAATTGCATAAAAATTGAAGAAAATTATATATATATATATATATATATATATATATATATATATATATGTGTGTGTGTGTGTGTGTNTTTTCACATACTTTTGTGAATAGCTAGTTTATTATCTAGAGTTTTGATGGAATATTTTGGAGTATGAATTCCAGTAATATGTCAATATAACTTTTCCTTTGAATATTCTTACTTGTTCAACTACGTGCTTATTTCAGTCGATTGAATGACCACCAATTGTATGTGCCTATTTAGTGTGTATTGCTTTAGAAAGAGTACATATTTAGGTTGTTGTCGAACAACGTCACTCCCAAGGTATATGAGAGATCAATACGGCGGGTTTAAAAGTGGGATTAGAGATAACGAAGCTTTAAGCATGGTGAGCGGTGAAAAAGTGTGAGCTGGCGTAATTTGTGAGAATATGACTAGTATATTACTGTAGTTGCTCGAGAGAGTTTTATGATAAGTCGAGTGCTCATGATCAGTATAGAATACTTAGGCGAAATTGTAGGAGACATAGCGGGAAGGATTTTGACAATTGGGGAAATCATAACTCTAGGCCTCCTTAATCTTTTCTCCAACCCTTAGTATCTTCAGTTGTTAGCTTGCTATTTTAATTTGCTAATTAATTAGTTAGTTAGACATAAGAATCTTTGTATTCATAACTTAGGAACATTGTTTTAAAAGGCGTGGGCATAAGGCGATGCGTTTTACATATGCCTCAGCGAGGCATAACCCCCATGGGTATTTAATTTTTAATATTTTATAAAATAATATAATTACAGTAAATATTTATAAACGGGTAAAATTGTATTAAAATTAAAGAAAATTATAAATATGTGGAAAATATATATATATATATATATATATATGTTCCATCCCCACAAAAAACTAGTCAAACAATCTAATATATGTTACTTACAAGCAATGTTTTAAAAGGCAGAGGCGTGAGGCGGGGCGTTTTACTTGATATGGGGCGAAGCGGAAGCCTCGAGGCGGGGGGAGGAGCTAAGCCTCATGGATCTTTAAAAATTTTAATTTATAAATTAATAAAATAACATAATAACACAAAAAAATATAAAATATAAATTAAAAGAAAATTAAAGGAACTCATAGAAAAAACAAATATCTAGCATGATTCTTAAGTATAATTAATGCATACAAATCACGTATAACGTCTTTAACTTTCAAATAATGAAAAACTTACATTTTTTAAAAAAAATGATCAAACTCCACATTTTACCTTCCTAAAAGTAAATAATTAATAAAATCTTATTAGTACGATAATTAAAATATTACTCCTTCATGAATAAATACAAATTAGTTTAAGATATCAAATTAATAAAAGTGTATAACAAGGAGGGACAAATGAACTAAGACACGACCAATAACAAGTGAAGATATAAATTCGCAATACTATGTCTCATTATTAGAGTTATGCTCAATCTTCATATTTCTATCGATGAATAGAACTTTTATGATTAATTTGTTAAAGGATTTTTAAGGTCAACAATATTAATTAGGAAATTCAACACGTGATTTGCGTTAGAACTGTTAGGCGAGCCCCGAGCGTTGTGCGTTAGGCGTGTTTAGGGCACACGCTCGGGCGCTTGGGGCGTAAGCCTCACAGAACTAAGTCCCATACATGAGCCCCAGGGCGTTTTGCAAGTACCCCGCCCAGGGGCGAGCCCCGGGCACTTCCCAGAAATGCATTTTAAAACACTGATCTAGTATCACCCTGTTGGGGCTATTATTGAAGATTGTAAATATTTGCTTGAAGCCAACAATGTGACTATTATACATATCTGGAGGGAGGTCAATAGATAGAAACCCTCTCTCTACAGGGACTAAAGATTCCATTACATGAATTTGAAATATGGATATATTGATTCCTCCAAAGATCAACGCACCGATACTACATAAGCCTATCAACAGAATTAAAACTTATCGCATCAACATCTCTCAAAGAAATTAATTAAAGCTAACCAATGGATTCTCCAAAAACTTGTATAATACACGCCTCCAGAAGCATCAGAGACTCCAGATCAAATTAATCAGCTTCCTAAAATATGTGGGGGAAACACTGGAGCAGGGGAGGGAGCATCACTTTTAACTTATACCTTTTTTCTATCCATAGTGGCCAGTTCACGTGACAGCTACACAGGAAGCACTCAAAATGACGCAATTGATGAACTATTTTTGCTTGAATAGCCATTGGTTGTGCCCTTCCAAGGTCAATGAGACATTGAATCATAAATCTGAAAAGAAATCGCTCGAAGTCCCAGGATCTTTCCCTTTATTTACATTTTTCTTCTTGCTCCCTGAAGAAAGAACAAAAGTAAAAAGTTGAGGGATATAGACTATTGTTTTTTAACAATGTAGAAGGATAGACATGGCAAGAGATACATATGAGGGGCAGTTGAGATTAATTTTTATTGTGTCATGGTGATTCACTAAGCACCTAAAAAGATCTACCATTCTGTAGTCAATTAGTCTAGTAATAAGGTCGAGCCTTAGTTACGCAAAAAAAAAAAAAAAAGACCTTTTACAGATCATTGAAAGAATAGCAGTTATCTTGCTCCACCAGTTATGAGTTAACAGAGTTCATTACAAAGTGGTTAGAGAGCAAACAACATTGGGTAGAAATTCCGTGTTCTCAAACTCACAGAAACAAAAAGTGGAGCCCTAAAATGTACTTCTCGAATGTTAGGGAACTCATCTATTAGTTCCTCATCCGGTATGTGTCAGAACTAGAATAACAATGGAATAAAAATACTGAAAATGACATCAGTCAATGAACTAATAAATTTAATACCTTAGACTATCAACTTACCAAACAGTAAAGACTAGAAAAGGTACACTTATGCCTTCACATTCAAAATCCTTTAATATTTATTGATAATAATAAGCATGAACAACGCGACATGGATGTCTTGTTTGAATACATTAATGACGATAATAATATCCGTGACAGTTCACTCAACCACCAGAGAACAAAGCTAGTACCTAAATCAATTTGAAAGAAAATTCACGAAATAAAGAACTTTTTTAAGATATAGTACTCTATTTTTATAGGAAATAGAAAGAAAAAGGCATGAAACTTATATATAAACAACTTTGACAAGGGGACGAAACACAAGCTTTGGGAATTAAACTCGTATTAATAAGTAGGGAACCTCAGGATCTTCGACCCCTATACCTTGTATCTTCCAGTCACAAATGTCATATCCTTTACCACACATGAAAGACGGAATAATTTGCCCATTCAGGAATGTGAAATATTATATATACCTTTGGAAGATTTTGGAGCATTATCATCAACATCCATCCCATCGGTATCACTGTCTTCAGCAGCTGAATCATTCTTCTCACCATCCGCAGAATCTTGCAGCAACTCATTCAGATCCCACAGCTAGGTAAAAGGGAAAAAGGAGCAATAGAACCATTAGTGGTCCAACTTCCTAACATTCACAATCTCCTTGAAAATTTCAAAGAAAATATTGCAGGGGATAACAGAGATATTTACAGACTTTCAGTAACTGGTCGTGTGATGCACTTCCAAGATACTTTTTATCATGAGAAAAAGCTGCAACATCATAAGGCACCACGAATGGGAAAATGTCAATACAACTTATAAGTACAAATTATTGAAGGATGCATATCTAAGCAAAGCCAACAAATAGAAATGTGAAGTATAGAAGTATAAAGCTGCTGGCAATGAAACACTCCGTTACATGGGCACATATACAGATTCAGCCGTCAAATATAAACTACAAAATTCCAAATTTTCAACTTAAAATCATACCAAGACGCTCAACAGGATATTCTGAATGCTCGGCAATTGGCTGAATAATCCTGTTTGGTAATACGCCAACCAGACTACACCAAAAAGAAACAGTGTCTCAAGGATAAATTTGAATTTTATTTGTCAAATAAAATCAAGTCTTGTACCACCATAGAGAGTTTTCTCACCTGATAATTCCATTCTCCGACCCAGTTATTACTCTATCTTCATCAAGCTTATCCAGAAGGAAAAAGAACATTTGAGTTTTCCATGTATGATTATAAAGCTAAGTTTAAGTTTAAATTATCGGGAAAAGAAATTACTGTAGATACCCTAATCAAAAAAGTTACAGTAGACACTTACTTTCAGTAATGCATCTATAGAGTTCGGTGATAGATCGATAAAGCGATCACTGAAAATCACAAGAAATGGAATATATTGGAATCAACTCCTGACAAGAAGTTCAAGAGGTGAAATAGAAATAGGAGAAATACCTGCAATCCTTGAAAAAACCCCATGAGTAGAGTAACAGAGTTCCAGACTGAGTACCACATATTACTTTTCTACCATTCTGATGACAAAAATGGGAAAAATAAATGTAATACACCAAAAGCGAGTGAAGCATGCTTAGAGACAGTATTTTGTGGATAACAACTGAATAGAAAATCTAAAGAAACATAAAGATGAAAAACCCTCTAGAGTCCCCATACAGTATTACCGCAACACAGTAAGAATTAAGTTGACCAAAAAAAGATTTAAAGGAAAAGAATTACAATCGCATTGACCCTAGCAAATCGGATGCAAATAATCAAGTACAATACAATATTCAAAGACATGGAGACATTGTCTTCAAAGCTCAACAAGAGAAGATGTAAGGCAAATTACATACAGAATAATTATTACCTTCATAATCACCACAGAAAGCAGCTCTTCTTCAGAAAATTCAGAACGAGTTTGGATCTGAAATTGAGATATGGAAGATGTATCAATTTTTAAAGTGATGAGAACTAATGTCAGTACGTATAGTTTTTATTTCAAGAGCAACCAAAAGGATTACATTACCTTATTGCTCCTTAAATTGCATACAGTAAGTGTCCCATCGCCACTACAGAGAAGAGAGAAGAGTTTGCAATTCAGATAATTACAGTGAACTTCTTAAATTAAACTTCATGAGCATGAACTGCTTAAGATGAGCCAAAGTTAGCAGCACATGAGCCCGACCGTAACAGAATAAAGAGAAAGTTTATCATTTTCCTGACGTAAAAGACATTCTACTCCCTCCGTTCCAATTTATGTGAACCTGTTTGACTGGGCACGGAGTTTAAGGAAAATGAAGATTTTTGGAATTTGTGGTCCTAAACAAATCAAAAAGGGATCCAAAGTATTTATGTGGTTATAAAAGCTTCTCATGAAGCGTAGAATTGGAAGTTTAAGTTAAATTGTTTCCAAATTTAGAAAGAGGTCATTCTTTTTGGAATGGACCAAAAAGGAAATAGGTTCACATAAACTGGAACGGAGGGAGTAACATTTTTGGTGGTTAAACAATTTGCTGAAAGAAAATATCTAGAACACAAGCCCTGCAGTTGGGAAAAATAGCAGAACACTAGGAAAAGAAATAATGGAGCACTTGAACTCTAATTCTAGCATTGTACATAAACCAGGAATAACCAATTCAAATAAATCTTAACAATTATGACCGCATCAAGTGAACAGTACAGCACGAACCCCTTTCACCTTTTGAGAAAAACGTAGTAAAAAAGATGTCCAGGATGACAGAGCAACAAAAATCAGCCTAAAAACTGCCTGCAAATTAGATCAATGTACACAAAAAATAAGACTTAACAAGAGAACAGCAAGGATCCTGCTTTTCCTTTTCATCGCCTTAGAAAATGTCAATTCCGTGGTATCTTCTGAACCAACAGAAGATTTGCAAATCCTCGTTCCTCCTCGCACGTAAATAGTTAGATCTAGTACCAGTGAATTACTTTCCACTAATTACAAACATGACAAATACAGCAAATGCTAGCTACTCAAATTCAAAGGTAAAACCAGCAAAAGAGTCATATCTAGCCATCTCCTAGTAAGGATGATAAGACAAACAAGATGGTTTTTTTTTTGTGTGTGTGTGTTGGGTGGGTTGGTTTTTTTTTGGGGGGGGGTGAAAGCTTTGGGTGCCTCATCCTCACTTTATTAAAGATCTCTCAAAAATAGTTACAGTTTACAACCACTGAGCGCATGCATGCCTTTGAGAGAGAGAGAACTAATTACCTTGTTGCCAATAGTTTCATGGAATCAGCTGCAAAAGTAATGTCTGAAATGTATTCTTCCTGTGCATTAAAAGAATTGCAGCAGGAGCGTTGTCTGGTATCCCATACCTGCAAGATAGATTAATAATTCAAGTTTCTGTTAGTCCCATGTCCGCTAAAGCCAAAAATTTATGTATGTGGACTATTGACTGCAATCTTGATAGGGCATTCAGAAAGACCAATGAAGCTCTAAATTGTAATATAAGTATCATTATGGCATAAACATCTGTTCTTTTATTTGTCTTTATAACTCAGCCACAGAATTAAAGAAGAATAAAAAAAAGCAAGAGTGAAACAGTGATCATGAACATGAAGGAGCCAATTTTTTTAATAAGGAATGTGAAGGAGCAGTATTTACACATGCACTGTATTGAGAAAATAAGGCATCGATGCTTGAACACTTTAATGTTTTGTAATTCAAAATTCCTTTTAAAAGAGAGAAAGTTTATGATTCCATGCACCAGGTTCGCAAGGTTGCTGACAGTACAACTCAAAGTAACAGTGGTGAACGGACCAGTTTGTCTGCACCTCGAAGCCATTGCTACTTTATATTGATAGTAAATCAAGCAATCTAAAATTGTGTGATAAGCAAACAACTTAACAAGCACGGTACAGTTTGATGCTACACTTGGTCAAGAGATTCTATTTGTATTAGCATAATATTGACATGAGATGAGTTAAAATGGAGTAACATAGTCCGAGTATTCATATAGCCGAACCCAACTTGTTTGGGACTAAGGCGCAATTATTGTTGTTGTTCATGTTATTCAGTCAAGTTAAATAGTGAATGATAGAATGCTGACTATTTTACTAATAACTTCAAAATTCCCAATTTGAAAAGACAACCAAAAAGCATTTATATTTTTAGAATCCTCAATTAACTTAGCCTTCTTCGGTTAGGAAAAAAAAATCCATACACCGATTTTACCTTAACGCATCCTTCATCGTCTCCAGAAGCAATAGTTGACTCCGTCAAATTAATTATTCGATTAACAGCAGCCCTGAATCCAAAAGTGACCTTTCTATGAGAACGTCTAAAGAGCAATATTTTTAATAAATGTCTAACTCGAAGCTATTACATGTCATCACTAACACTTAAGTTATAGAACTCACTCGTGGGAATTCTCCAGGCGAACAATTTCTGTACCGGTCTCAACATCCGTTGCAAGAATAGAAAAATCCGGGGATCCCGTCACAATTGCTGTACCCGTATTCGGTTTAAGCAGAAACAAACCAAATTAGCAGTAACCACTACATTGAAGCAAACGGAACAAGAAAGTAACCGAAGTAATAGAACCAAACAAAAATCTGGCTCAAGAGGTCATCCCCTCACCCCCAACCACCCCCTCCAAAATTGAATACCTTGGTTCTCTGTTTACCAAAGTCAAAGTAGAGGTGCTGGAAAATGAGAGTTCCCTAGTTCATTTTAGTGTTGGTTGTCCAAATGATAGAGGATGTCAATTTGCACAAGTTGTTGCAGGGGCGAGTGTAGGCTTTGAGATATTGATTCGGCAGAACCTAGTAGCTTTAGCTCAAACCCTGAATATGTGCTAAGAAATCTACTAAATATGTATGAAAAATTAAATTCATAACACAAATTAAAAACACTTGAAGTCACTGTCCAAAAATCCAGTTATGAGACAATCCGGAACTCATAATGTTCAAATCCTGGATCCACCTCTGAGTCTTCGGCAAGCAAATACTTTAACCAACAAGAAAAAGAACACGTATTCGAATTACAAACAACTAAAAAAGGACCAGCAGGGTATGTTTAAATAAATTACCACGGCCCTCGTTGATAAACCGAACAGCTCTACATGATTCACTGTGAGCTTTAACTTCTAACAACCTATTATTGAGCAAACCAAAAAAACACATTTGCACAATTCAGAATAAACCATTAACCAAAACCATCCAACAATGGACTGAAAGAAGATAAGAAGGAAAAAAGGGGGAATTTTATTAATACTTTTGGGCCGGAGAATCAGCAATGTAACGATACCTGCAGAAAACAGATAAATTTCAGTAAACTTTCATTGTTTGGCGCAACCCAAAACCATTTAATTTAATCAACTAAAACTCAATTACAAACTAGTTGGATCTAAGAGCAGAGAGTTTGTGACGTGAACATACAAGAGGAGGTCACCGGAGATGAGACCAGCAGCAACGAGGTGATCCGATGGATGAAAATCTATGTCAAATGGAAGCTTCCCAAGGTCTATCTCCACAGCAGCCATGATTTTGCCGGACCCAACTTCACAAGGGTTTTAGGCAAACTAAAAATCGTCTTTGAAGCTTAAACCCTAGTATTAGTACTAGTATAATGGTTGTTTGGACTGGAGAAAATAATGTCAGAGAAAAGCATAAATGTTTTTCATTTCCTTTCTTTTTCTTTTTTCGTATTTTATTTGGGATGAATAAATTGTTTTCTTTTTAAGATTTTTTTTTTTTTGGGTCAACCGACGAAATGACTTTATATTAAAAACATGTTACATTACAAGGGGTGTTGACAGTATTGTTCCCTGGATTACAAAAAGAGCATGCAGGGAAGTTGCCTTGCTAAGGTCTATCATCTTCGACGTTAATACATTCATTAGATGGATCATCTAAACAAAAAGTAAAGAGGGACATTCTGGGCCGAAGTAGAGGTTTTCCTTGAGCAGACAGTGCCTTGTTGGTCCGTACTCAATTCTTGTTCCAAAAAAGTTGGTGACTCCAGTAGTAGATGCATAGTTGCTCATATGTCACGACCCAAATTTCCATTACAGGCGTCGTGATGGCACTTAGTCTCTAAGACTAGATAAGCCGACTACGATTACAATTCAAGCTATTTTTTTTTATAATCGAAACCAACAGCGGAAATAATTATAACACATTTCCAAGATTGGTAATACTGAGTCATGAACTCTAACTGAGTACATACAGTGATCCCCCAAGGATCGAATATACAATACTGTTCGGATAAGAGTGGACAGTACAATAAAAATGGAAAGACTCTGGGGACTGCGACGACCAAGCAGCCCTACCTTGAATGCTTGCGATCACATTCTAATCACTATGCGAATCTGATATCTCCAATACCTGGCTCTGCACAAAAATGTGCAGAAGTATAGTGTGAGTACACCACAGTCGGTACTCAGTAAGTATCAAGACTAACCTCGGTGGAGTAGTGACGAGGTACAGTCAAGGCACTCACTAGTCAAATAACATGTGCAATATAGCATATGAAAATAATAGAATAACAAATAGCAGTGATGGCAACAATAATCAACTTGTGACATAAACAGCAAGACAACAGGAACACCATAAATATTGTTCAAACGGATAATAAACACAAGTACATCCAATTAATCAAGTCCTTCGAATATAAATCATTCACATATAATTCTTTCAAATAAATACCCTCCAAATAAATTTCTTCAAATAAATATCCTTCGAATATAAAACTCTTTCACATAAATATTTTATATCATAATCATAAATACGGGTCTCATCCCCCTTTCATATTCTAATGGCACCTCGTGCCCATGTCTATATCACATCTATACGGACAACTCACGTGCCCAAGTTATCAATATATAAAAATCGTAGGATCAATTTATTTTTAATAAAGTAAGGTTAAAATCTTTAAATCAAGTAAGAAATCAACAAAGAAATAAGTTTATTTTAGAAATCGTTTGAGTGAAGAAAAATGACATTTCAATTGAAATAAAGCATCAGATGAGCTACTGATTTGGATGTAAAACTTATTAAATTAAAATATAATAAAAATTTTCTTTTATTTAAAACTACTCAATCATCGAAACCAAGTACAACCCAGAAATACAAATCCTCAGAGTTTCGTACGAAAAAGCCAAAGCCAACATAATATAACAAGAAATACAAAATACTTAATATTAAGTCAAATAATACATCACGGAGAACACAAGAATTTACAAATTATGGAAAAACAAAATAACAAAATGCAAGTGCAACCATAGAGAAATATCAACAAAAGACACTCCCGAGGTATCGCTCGTAGTCCCAAATCATAAATAAATTCACAATCTTTCCTTATATCACCGCGGGAGCCTTCACATTTAGTTTTAAAAATCATTTTTTTCGAAATAGCATCTAGTGTTTTAGCCACCCGTATCACACCGCATGGCTTCTAGTAGTTCCCCTACTAGCCACGCGTATCAAGCCCCTCTTATCTCACCGAATGTGTTTCAACATCCAGACCTTATACCACCGCATGCGTATCAATATCATAATATATCACAATTCGCACATCAAGTGCCTGATTATCACAGCATACCACAACTTGCATCTCAAGTGCTCAAATATCACAACATATTATAAATTGCACATCAAGCGCTCAAATACCAAATCACAAATTGCACCTCAAGTGTTCAAACATTACAACATATCACAATTTGCACATCAAGTATTAAAATATTACAACATATCAAAAATTGCACATCAAATGCTCAAATATTACAACTTGTCACAGGAATCATCAGTACATTATTTTCCCCAATAAGGAGCCCATGGCTTGACCATAATGTGCACAAAATCTTAACAAAATATTCGGGAGTGAACAACTCGACAAAATAATATTTCACAATTTAACACTTTGCCTCAGTATGATTTACGGCCTTTATAACTCAGTACCCAATTTTCAACAACATGAACCGAAAAGTAATTCATCAAGGAACAACACCTCTTTTAAATCACAACTTCAAGAAATAAATAGATTTATTCATCTTATTAACTAAATTTTCTATTTAAATTATCTGTAGGTAAAATCAATAATGAAAGTGTTTTCCATAAAAATGGCAACTCAAACAAACACATAGTTCACGTAAAAGTCAAGTGGCAATCATACCAAATTATCATATAAAAACAACCTCGGCAAATAAGGAATGAGGCATGACAAATAAGGGATTTAATAAGTTACAATAATTTTCCAATTTAATACTTAAGGGCGTCTACGAATTTTAACCGATATAATATGCACATATAAACCAAGTACGTACTCGTCACCTCGCGTACATGGTTTTTAATTACACAATTTCACATAAGACTCAATGCCTAAGGGGTAATTTCCCCACTCAAGGTTAGGCAAGATACTTACCTTTTGAAGTTATGTCGATATTCCAAAATAATCGTCTTGCTTGAATAAATCCTCCGGACAACTCAAATCTATTAAAATTAATTCAATTCAGTCAATACTAATTATATGAATTAATTCCATATGAAAATACTAATTTTCCAACAAAATCCGAAATTTAAACTCAAAACAATCGTCTGCGGGCCTACGTCTCGGAATCTGATGAAACTCGCAAAATTCGACAACCCATTCAATTACGAGTTCACCCATATCAATTTTATCATATTCCGATAACAACTCGACCTTCAAATCTAAAATTTTCGTTCTTGAAAAGTTTTACAAAAATCTTGATTTCTTTCATTTAAATCCGAAATAAATGATGAACCATAGAATCATGAAGTATAATCACTTTTGGATATAGAACACTTACCCCAATCCATATGGTGAAAATCGCCTCAAAAATCGCTTCAATCCGAGCTCCATAGCTCCAAATATGTTAAAAATGGCTGAAACCTCAAAATATAGCTATTGTCCAGGTATTTACTCTTCGCGATCGTGAAGCACAATTTTTCTCAGCCAAAAATTTGCCTTTCGCGATCGCGAAAAATAAGTTCCCAGCTCTTCCAGACAACCTCTAGTATAATTGTCATAGATCCTCGAGGTAGCTACATATACCTCCCGAGCTTGCAGGAGTTGCTAGGGAATGATGCCTGATCGGTTTTGCAGAAGTATCATTGAATGTAGCTCATCACATATCTGCAGATTTAGAGAGGATATACCGCGATGTTTGGGGTCAGCCGCAAGAATAAGCGCCTTGACTACAATGATGTCAGTGGATTATACCACAAAGATCAGAGTCTTATTTTACTTGGCAGTCCATTTTGATTGTTCATTTATTGTCATTGAGTCTGTAAGAGTCTTTTTGTCACGACACAAATTCTCACCACAGGTGTCGTGATGGCACCTAGTCTCTAAGACTAGATAAGCCGATTTTCATTACATTTCGAAGCCATTTTTTTTAAAACTAACATCGGAATTAATTGCAAATATAACAACCCCCAAGACTGGTAGTACTGAGTCATGAACTCTAACTGAATACATGAAATGATCTCAAGGATCAAATACTCAATAGTGTTTGAATAATAAATAACAGTACAATAAAATGGAAAGACTCCAAGAAACTGCGAAGATCAAGCAGCTCTACCTTGAATCCTTGCGATCCCACTCTAACTCTGTCCGAATCTGATATCTCTAATACCTGGCTCTGCACAACAATGTGCAGAAGTGTAGTATGAGTACACTACGGTCGTTACCCAGTAAGTATCAAGACTAACCTCAGTGGAGTAGAGACGAGGTACAGTCAAGACACTCACTAGTCTAATAACATGTGCAATATAATATACAATATAATAGAAAACAAATAACAATAATGATAACACTAATCAACTAGTAATCTGCACAGTAGGCAACAAGAACATCATTAATGATACTAAACAAATAATAAATACATGTACACCCAATTAATTCAAGTTTTTTAAATTAATATTTTTCACATATAATTCTTTCAAATAACTCTATTTCAAATATAATTTCTTCAAATAAATATCTTTCAAATATACTTCCTTTAAATAAATCTCTCTCAAATATAATTTCTTTAAATAAATATCTTTCGAATATAATCCTTTCCAATAAATCTTTTTGAATAAAAATCCTTCCAAATAAATATTTTGAATATAATTCTTTCAATTTAAAAGTCACCATGTGACACTTCAATTCATAATCATTCAATAACGGATTTCAATCCATTTTTATATTTTTCATAAACACGGGTCTCAGTCCTCTTTTATATTTCCACGGCAATACATGCCTATAATTAAATCATCATATTTCCCCGGCACCTCGTACCCTCATTTCATATCACAACTGCACGGACAATTCACGTGCCAATATCATCATTATTTGTACGAAACTCCAAATTATGAATGGTTTAACTTTCTGAAAACTAGACTCCAAGGACTATAACTTTCATTGTTGCTCATCTCTCAATTCTTTATAGATTTCTAGATATAAGCTTTCAAAGTCACCCTTATGCAACAGAGATTTCCAAACTCTTCCCAGACATCCTGTAGTGTATCCACCATAACTTTTTGTACACAACTCCAAATGACAAATGGTTTACTTTTCTGAAAGTTAGACACAAAAGAGCTACAACTTTCATTTTTGGATCATCTCCAAATTCCCTATAGATTGCGAGATATAAGCTTTCAAAGTCGGGTCAGTGCAGCAAAGGTTTGTTCTACGCGATCGCGAAATAGCTTCCACGATCACGATTCACAAGGCCCCAAACTGTTGTTTACTCTTCGCGAACGCGACCTAATGTTCGCGATTGCGATGCACACCTCTGTGGACAAAAACCAGCAATTTAAAATGGCTTAGAAATGGTCCGAAACTACCCCGAAACTCACCCGAGTCCCTAGGGACCTCAACTAAATATATCAACAAGTCCTAGAACATCATACGAACTTAGTCGAAACCTCAAATCATATCCAACAATGCTAAAACCATGAATCGTGCTCCAATTCAAGCTTAATGAAACTAAAAAATTCCAACTTCTACATTCGACGCCGAAACCTATCAAATCAAGTCCGATTGACCTCAAATTTTGCACACAAGTCATAAATAACATAACGGACCTATGAAAATTTTCAGAATTGGATTCCGACCCCGATATCAAAAAGTCAACTCCCCGGTCAAGCTTCCAACTTAAACTTCATATTTTCGCAATTTCAAGTCTAATTTAACTATGGGCTTTCAAATAATTTTTCGGACACACTCCTAAGTCCAAAATCACCATACGAAGCTATTGGAATCATCGAAATTTCATTCCAGAGTCGTTTACTCAAAAGTCAAACTACATTCAACTCTTTTCATTTAAGCTTTAAAAATGAGAATTGTTCTCTCAGTTTAATTCCGAATCTTTCGAAAATCAAACTCAACCACACACGAGGGTCATAATACATATTACGAAACTTCTCGGGACCTTAAGTCACCGAACAGGACGTTAATTCTTAAAACAACGAGCCGGGTCATTACATTCTCTCCCTCTTAAACATACGTTCGTCCTCAAACGTGCCAAGAATCTTTCTGAGGACTTAATTTACTGAATGTATTTACTGCACACATACTCGCGGGTGATTCTATGTCACCATAAATTTAACAGGGGTCCGACAATACCATCTCAGTTGAGATTACTTCTTTGATCCATATTTAAAAACTTTAAAACTAATTTTTTACACTCCAAATATTTGCAAAAGGCCTGATTTTCACATCAACGCATGGTATTAGTCTCAATTGGCTATAGCAATTCGTGCCTATGCATATCAACTTTCTTGATAGTGTTGAAGTACTTCAAACTTTTTTTTCGGGGTGTTACATTCTTCCCCACTTAGGATCATTCGCTCTTGAATGAGAAGTAGAGTCCACCCTCAAACATATAACATAACTTATCTCTTCTTCCGCACGTCTCAATCCCCAAAATTTTACTAACTCCCAAATATTTTAGAAATTTCGGCAGAGTCTCCCCTGTAAATGGGGCCTATCCACCTGCCAGAGTAATACCAAAACAACTCCTAACAACACATTCATAACCCAACAAAGCACCACAATGTATATATCAATAACACTAATCTCAACATTACAAGCACCGCATTATCATAGTGATATCAAGACATGAAGTACATCGTATGTATGCCCATCACCATATCTCTGGTTTTAATAGTTGTTCATAATCGATTACAACATCGCCAATTAACCTCATATTAACCAAAACCTCATTTCGAATTTTCACAACACTGACAGCAAAATGTGAGGCATGAAGACCTCATAACTATTTAACTGACTTAACGAATCACATTTAACGCCACCTGGGCACTCAACTCGTAGGTTAAAACTCAATATTTTCCTCACAATTATGGATAAATATGCACGAAAACACATAAAAGAATTATCAAATAACCTAACAGGCATGAGTCTTTATTAATACTATAGTACAAATTTTAATTTCACAAAAGAAGAATTTAAACTCATAGGTTTTTCATCACAAGGATCTTATCCTTATATAACTTCCATCGCGGCTTGTAGCCCAATTTAAATATTTCATATCATATAAAAATGCGAGAATCTCTTTCTCAACTCCGAATCATAACATTGTGCCAACTGAAATTTTTAATTTCCTTTCTTTCTTCCTTCCAATATATTTTGTAAACAATTATTTTTCAACACATAATAAATCCTCATACCGGTAGGGCACATAATTCATAAAATTGAATTCAATTATTCCGAAACCACATCGAAACCCACTGTAGAGAGTAATAGAAAGTCACCTCTGGACTCATAGCCCACAATAATGTACAAAACAAAAATGATACACACGGGCTAACGCCATAAAATCTCCCAACAGGGATAAACACGGGAGTAGAGTACAAATTCACTAATCCACCATATATAAGGAGCATGAAAGGAGTTCTCACCTCGATAATCCGAATCGAATCAAAATAAGAATGGTGATCCTTTTATTATAAATTAAATTATACTTGTAACTACACCATCTGGTGTATCGCCCTCAGCCAATTCATAGCAAGTATATCAACGGGTCGGGCCTCCACCTCTTAGGCGCCCTCTACCCACCTATCCTCCACCCCTAACTGGCTATGCACGTGGAGTACTAACTGGAATAAAGCTTGTATCCTGAGTGTTCTGATGAAATCTACCCCTCCCAAGTCTTGGACATTCTCTCATGAATTGCCTAGTACAATCACACTGATAACAACCCCTCTGCGGGTTCGGCTGCTCATACTGAGTCTCTGCCGGATAACTGGAATAACCATTATAGGAACCCCGTGTCGGTGGTGCATTAAAAGAACTTACTGTAGCACCCCGAGTATTCTGAAATTGTTTCTGTGACCTCACTGGTACTGAAATGTAGATTTATTAAGGAAGCGAAAATACCTCAAGTCCGAACATCATCCCATACAAATCTCAGCTGTTAATCATATACAAATTTCGGAGAACCTTTCAATATTACATAAATACATCTCAGGTCAAAACTGATATAACACATGAACCCACAATTTGATCGTTGATAGTGGACTCCCCTCACTTGGCGCGAAGCTATAGGACATAGTTTGATGATCCACAACACTAACCTTCATCGCTCGTACGACACCAGTCATAAGACACCTCAAGCCATTTATTTGGCGCATGTCATCCTTGTGACAGTTAAACTCGCTTCCTCTAGTGCCTTGGATGCTAGTATGTACCCTTCGCTAAATAAAAATCCCAAACGAACTATATAGTCTCTAATACCACCAACTATCTTCAGATCTACATCCACCTTGTGAACCTACCACGATTGTGGAAATTAGGCAATTAATTAAACCTTCTCAAGATCATACTTATCAACCAGATGTCAGAATCTATTGCACCCCCATATGCACAACTGAATGATCTCTTAATACTTCCGCATCCTCGATCTGGACGACACATTATAACAATGGTTGAGCAACCTTGGCTCCCTTATAACCCCTATGTAGTATCAAGAACTGTTGGCACATAGTTGATACCGAGTGCGCAATTTCATATACGAGTGGATGCAAAAGAACATAAGATATATGCTTCAAGCTGAATAAATGCCGCACGATAAGGAATGAAAGAAGTGTAAATTTTCCTACTAGCTTTGTAGCCTCTCGAAGATAAGTACTGACGTCTCTGTACCGATCTGCAAGACTCTACTATACTCGTTCATGACTCGTAGAACCTACGAATCTAGAGCTCTAATACCAACTTGTCACGACCCAAATTCCCACCAAAGGTGTCGTGATGACACTTAGTCTCTAAGACTAGGTAAGCCGACTACAATTACAATTCAAGCCATTTTTTTATAATCGAAACCAACAACGAAAATAATTATAACACCTTCCCAAGACTGGTAATATTGAGTCACGAGCTCTAACTGAGTACATACAGTGATCCCCCAAGGATCGAATATACAATACTGTTTGATTAAGAGTGGACAGTACAATAAAAATGGAAAGACTCCGGGGACTGCGACGACCAAGCAGCCCTACCTTGAATGCTTGCGATCACATTCTAACCACTATGCGAATCTGATATCTCCAATACCTGGCTCTGCACAAAAATATGCAGAAGTATAGTGTGAGTACACCACAGTCGGTACTCAGTAAGTATCAAGACTAACCTCAGTGGAGTAGTGACGAGGTACAGTCAAGGCACTCACTAGTCAAATAACCTGTGCAATATAGCATATGAAAATAATAGAATAACAAATAGCAGTAATGGCAACAATAATCAACTTGTGACATAAACAGCAAGACAACAGGAATACCATAAATATTGCTCAAACGGATAATAAACACAAGTACATCCAATAAATCAAGACCTTCGAATATAAATCATTCACCTATAATTCTTTCGAATAAATACCCTCCAAATAAATTTCTTCAAATAAATATCCTTCGAATATAAAACTCTTTCACATAAATATTTTATATCATAATCATAAATACGGTCTCATCCCCCTTTCATATTCTAATGGCACCTCGTGCCCATGTCTATATCACATCTGCACGGACAACTCACGTGCCCAAGTTATCAATATATAAAAATTGTAGGATCAATTTATTTTTAACAAAGTAAGGTTAAAATCTTTAAATCAACAAAGAAATAAGTTTATTTTAGAAATCGTTCGAGTGAAGAAAAATGACATTTCAATTAAAATAAAGCATCAGATAAGCTATTGATTTGAATGTAAAACTTATTAAATTAAAACATAATAGAAATTTCCTTTTAGTTAAAACAACTCAATCATCGAAACCAAGTACAACCCAGAAATACAAATCCTAAGAGTCTCGTCCGAAAAAGCAAAGCCAATATAATACAACAAGAAATATAAAACACTTAATATTAAGTCAAATAATACATCACAGAGAACACAAAAATTTACAAATTACGAAAAAACAAAATAACAAAAGGCAAGTGCAACCATAGAGAAATATCAACAAAGGGCACTCCCGAGGTACCGCGTCGTAGTCCCAAATCATAAATAAATTCACAATCTTTCCTTATTTTAATGCGGGAGCCTTCACATTTAGTATTAAAAATTATTTTTTCCGAAATAGCATCCCGCGTTTTAGTCACCCTTAACACATCGCATGGCTTCTAGTAGTTCCCCTACTAGCCACGCGTATCAAGCCCCCCTTATCTCACCGCATGCGTTTCAACACCCAGACCTTATACCACCGCATGCGTATCCGTATCATAATATATCACAATTCGCACATCAAGTGCCCGATTATCATAGCATACCACAACTTGCACCTCAAGTGCTCAAATATCACAACATATTATAAATTGCACATCAAGTGCTCAAATACCAAAACATATCACAAATTGCACCTTAAGTGCTCAAATATTACAACATATCACAATTTGCACATCAAATGTTCAAATATTACCACCTATAAAAAATTATACATCAAATGCTCAAATATTACAACTTGCCACATGAAGCAACAATACATTATTTTCCCCAATAAGGAGCTTATGGCTCAACTATAAGGTGCACGGAATTTTAACAAAATATTCGGGAGTGGACAACTCAACAAAATAATATTTCACAATTTAACACTTTGCCTTAGTATGATTTACGACATTTATAACTCAATCCCAAATTTTCAACAACGTGAACCGAAAAGTAATTCATCAAGGAACAACACCTCTTTTAAATCACAACTTCAAGAAATAAATAGATTTATTCATCTTATTAACTAAATTTTTTATTTAAATTATTTGTAGGTAAAATCAATAATGAAAGTGTTTTTCATAAAAATGGCAACTCAAACAAACACAGAGTTCACGTAAAAGTCAAGTTGAAATCATACCAAATTATCATATAAAAACAACCTCGGCAAATAAGGTATGAGGCATGACAAATAAGGGATTTAATAAGTTACAATAATTTTCCAATTTAATACTTAAGGGCGTCTACGAATTTTAACCAATATAATATGCACATATAAACCAAGTACGTACTCGTCACCTCGCGTACATGATTTTCAATTACACAATTTCACATAAGATTCAATGCCTAAGGGGTAATTCCTTCACTCAAGGTTAGGCAAGATACACCTTTTTGAAGTTATGTCGATATTCCAAAATAGCCGTCTTGCTTGAATAAATCCTCCGGACAACTCAAATCTATTCAAATTATTTCAATTCAATCAATAGTAATTATATGAATTAATTTCATATGAAAATACTAATTTTCCAACAAAATCCGAAATTTAACTTAAAACAATCGCCTGTGGGTCCCACGTCTCGGAATCCGACGAAACTCACAAAATCCGATAACCCATTCAATTACGAGTTCAACCATATCAATTTTGTCAAATTTCTATAAAAACTCGACCTCCAAATCTAAATTATTTTTTGAAAAGTTTTACAAAAAACTTGATTTATTCCATTTAAATCCGAAATAAATGATGAATATAACCATAGAATCATGAAGTATAATCACTTTCGGATATAGAACACTTACCCCAATCCATATGGTGAAAATCGTCTCAAATATCGCTTCAATCCGAGCTCCAAATAAGTTAAAAATGGCTGAAATCTCACAATATAGCTACGGCCGAGGTATTTATTCTTCGCCATCGCGAAGCACAATTTTTCTCAGCCCAAAATTTGCCTTTCGCGATCGCGAAGAACAAGTCCCCAACTCTTCCAGATAGCCTCTAGTATAATTGTCATAACCTTTTGTACGAAACTCCAAATTATGAAAGGTTAACTTTCTGAAAACTAGACTCCAAGGACTATAACTTTCATTTGTTGCTCATCTCTCAATTCATTATAGATTTTTAGATATAAGCTTTCAAAGTCAGCCCTATGCAACAGAGATTTCTAAACTCTTCCCAGACATCCTGTAGTGTATCCACCATAATTTTTTGTACACAACTCCAAATGACAAATAATTTATTTTTCTGAAAGTTAGACACAAAAGGACTACAACTTTCATTTTTGGATCATCTCCAAATTCCCTATAGATTGCGAGATATAAGCTTTCAAAATCGGGTCAGTGCAACAGAGGTTTGTTCTACGCGATCGCGAAATAGCTTCCGCGATCGTGATTCACAAGGCCCCAAACTAATGTTTACTCTTCGCGAACGCGACCTAATGTTCGCGATTGCGATGCACACCTCTGTGGATAAAAACCAGCAATTTAAAATGGCTTAGAAATGGTCCGAAACCACTCCGAAACTCACCCGAGCCCCTCGGGACCTCAACCAAATATATCAACAAGTCCTAGAACATCATACGAACTTAGTCGAAGCCTCAAATCACATCCAACAACGCTAAAACCATGAATCATGCTCCAATTCAAGCTTAATGAAACTAAGAAATTCCAACTTTTACATTCGACGCCGAAACCTATCAAATCAAGTCTGATTGACCTCAAATTTTGCACACAAGTCATAAATGATATAACGGACCTATAAAAATTTTCAGAATTGGATTCCTACCCCGATATCAAAAAGTCAATTCCTCGGTCAAACTTCCAATTTAAACTTCATATTTTCGCCATTTCAAGTCTAATTTAACTACGGGCTTCCAAATAATTTTTCGGACACACTCTTAAGTCCAAAATCACCATACGAAGCTATTGGAATTATCGAAATTCCATTCCGGAGTCGTTTGCTCAAAAGTCAAACTCCGGTCAATTCTTTTCATTTAAGCTTCAAAAATGAGAATTGTTCTCTCAGTTTAATTTCGAATCTTTCTAAAATCAAACTCGACCACACACACGGGTCATAATACATATTACGAAACTTCTCAGGATCTTAAGTCACTGAACGAAGCATTAATTCTTAAAACGACGAGTCGGATCGTTACATCCTAAGTCCATAAATGCTCCATGTTTTGCTAAGCTATCAGCTACGCTATTCTGCTCCCTGTATGTATGCATGATGTGCGGGCTACCCAGCTTTCGTAGCAAGTATCTGCATTCAGACAGTAGTGAAGAGTGGTGCATGTTATTGTTTTTTACATAAAAATTACCTCAGTGGAGTCAACATTGATTTCCAGTGGTAATAGTTTATGTTGCCATGCAATGTGTAAGCCTTGGAGTAAGGCGCAAGAGTTAAATGTTTGAATTTAGATACATATTTTTTGTTAGAAGGAAATTTGGATACATATTTAGTGGTACTAGTCTTATGGTACGCGTGTTGCGCGTGTACCCAATCTCGATGAGTACATTTAAGAAAAATTGTCGACTATATGTGTGTGTGTTTGACAAAGCTAGTGATTATTTAATTTTAGTAGTTCCCATGAGATTTACTCTAATGTTAAAACAATTATGCCAAGAGTTTTGTCAAATTGCAAAATAATTTTATTTAAAGATGAATTGAGAAGGAAAAAAAATGAATTGAATTCTCTTGTTAATCAATTAATGCAAAAAGTTACCCATTTTTTTAATATTAAACTTGTTGATTCAAATTTTTAATATTATCTCATCTCAATCTTTAAACATATTTAACTATAATTATAATTTTATCCACTAAAAATTTTGATCTGACATTTTACTTTGGTATAATTGTGTTTGTAGAATCATTATTGTTATTAACTTTCGCTAATAACTTTCTTTTTCTTTCTCTCTTTTATATACTTAAATATTTATTAGCTATTTCTTCTAATTATTGAGTGTAACTTTAAAATATTATACAAAAAAGATAAATAAAAAAATATTATTTGAATAGAAAAGTAATTCAAATATAATATGAAAATATATATTATATTTCATATATATAATTCACATTAAAAATAATATGAAATGAATTATAGTTATATGATATTATTACTTTAAACACTTCTCGAAAATGAAAAGATCTTTAAAGCCTTAAACTAATGATAGCACAAACTTGGTCATTTGGATAGTATAAGTTTTATCGTTTCTATTTTACCCAATTATATGGAAGAATCTAAAAACAAATATGACGTATTTTGTTAATGTCGTAGATTTTTTGAATTTATGTTGCTGATTAGGACTTAAATATTAGAACTTCCCACCTAGTACCTAGTTTTAAAAAGAAAAAAATAATAACTACAATTTCAGTTGATTTAAAAGTTTTAATATTTGGTAAATAAATATTTCAAATAAGGAAGGATTTAATACACAAATTTTAGTCGGATTAAAACTCCTAAATATTAGAAAAAATCTTAAATGACTATTTTGTCTAGTGTGAAAGATATTTTTTAAAGGGTAAGAAAGGCGAACGCCATTTTACTAAGGGTTTTCGTGCCTTTAATATAGTACTAGTTCTTATGTACGTGCGGTGCACGTAGATTTTCAGTAAATCATATATATGAAAGAATAATTATTTAAATTTCTTATTAATTATAAGAATCATTTTAAAGCAATTGACATGGAAAAAATATATTAATTTTTAATTGCGGAAAATTGTTATCATTACATTAACATAATAGTTGAATTCAAAATTATGAAGTATTCTGAGGGCCTACAAAGATGATAAATTTAGTTAAGTTAGTTAGTATTTATAATATAGAAATATGCATTGTGCTCAAAGTTTATTTGAATGGGACTGGGAGATATTAGTTTCATTAACGAATTGCTCGCCAACTTGAAATCGACTATCACTTTTTTTTCCCTTTCGTTAACTTGATATACACTCATATGAAGTTTAATGAGTGAAAACCACCTATTACGTTTTGAATATGGAAACAACCACTGCCAATACTCAGATAAACTTTGGGCAATCTTTCATCAACAATTTACCTCCTTTTGATTCTTCCTTTTAAAACTTCGGCTTTAACTCTAGGTGAAGATTGAGAGAATAGTTGAAAGCGTAAATATTTTGGTGTTATTGCCTTATAATTAGAGCCAAAATATGATTAATTTATGTTTCAAATTATCCAAAGTTATTCTTTGATCGAATCTCGTTCCATCTCCATAGAAACTTTTTATATGTAAATAAAAAGAGTAATAGGATTTCCCAAAGATTTGTGATGTAAATAAAAAGAATTACTAATACTGTTCTTGGTCAAATCATGTTCCTTCTCCCTAAATAGAAATAGAATTTTTATTAGTGCACGATTCGGAATCACACTTTTCCTAATGATTTCAAACTTAAATAGAAAAACCTCCTAGTAATTCCCAAAGAAAATAAAAAAGAAATAAATATTTGAATTTCTTAACTTAAATAAGCTATATATCTCGAACATATGTATACAACCACATAATAAACACAGTAACATTATAAAAATCAAGAATTCAATATGCATGAAAAACATTGGAAAAACAACATATATCTTCAAATCTCTGACCAATCCAAAACCTCAATCATACTTCGTTGTCTCTACAAGAGTATTGGAAGACAAATAAGATTAGTGCAAATACAACTTCTACAATTACACGAAGTATTACTACTAATTGATTCTGGTATTTAGTTTTTGTAGTGTATTGATCATGATCTGTGATTTATTAATTTATTATTCATCTAATGTTGTATAAAAAATGAGATTGTACAACTCCTCCAACAGCGTAATAAATCAATCTTCAAGCACAAACAGATGCTACACATGATCAATCTTTATATACCATAGAGAATATAAATCTAGAGGCTACACATGACCATCAAGCACAAACAGATGACCCTAGATAGTCCATATCAATCTTCCATTGATTGTAGTTCATGTCCAAGTATCAATCATCTTAATATTTCACATCCACATACATAAAATAGGTATCAACAATGGTGGAGGTATAATTTCCGCTAAGGGGTTCAAAAAAGAAAAAAATTAAAAAAGAGATTGTAGCTAGTAAGAATTGAGAACCAATGACCTCACAAAGGTTTAGAACCCCTTGACCACTAAGCTATGCTTTTGGGATATGTCAAGGGATTCAAAACATAATATACAGATGTAAAAAACAGATTTTGCTAAATGTACAATGTTATTTTTCGCCCTAAATCTGCCCCTGGGTAGCAATGATAACTGTAATAGTTGATATATCCGGGACGAAAAAATTCTCGTCAATAAGTAGCCTTAAAGTCATCATATGGAGTTCCATTTTTAGTCACAAAAGTGATCTGAAGTAATGTAACTTAGAGAGAGAACCATCAACATGGAGATCAAAATGGCAAAAAAGAATAGAAGTGATTGCAAACAAACTGCTAGTTAGTTCTAGATCACATGAGAAACTTGTAAAAAAGAAGAACGCGTTGGTTAATTATCCACTCATAATCCCACAAATAGTTTTTCCAATAACTTCAACTGGAAAGAGAAATAATACTTGTTGTCCATCTTGGCCCAGCTCCTTGAAATCTCACAAGTAATTTGTTATTGGATGGTAAGTATTACCAGTAAAAGAGTATATAGAATGCGACATATATAACTCCAAACCAAAGCACGTTAATTAAGAACAAGACAAAAATAGTCATTGGCGTGATCTAATTCATATACATGACTCTAAATCAAAGCATTACTCAATTTCAAAAAAGAAAATAGAAAAGAAAACTAATAAATACCTTTAGAGAACTTTGCTTCTTTCTACAACAACACTACAATTTATATCCAATAGCCAAATCCCATAAACTAAAGATTTCAACATTAAGAAATAAAGGAATAAAAAGAAAGCAACACCAAACCATGTTAGGACAATCAACTTTCATTAGCACGGAAATACGTAAATGAAGAGCACCAAAAGAAACAAAAAAGAAAAGCTTTTGACATGCTTATAGCCAATTATAAGCTGTAATTTTTTGTAAATATATGATAATGGGAATGCAATGGAACATGAAGTTTATTATGTAAACTACTTATTGGTTTGGAACTTACGGGAGAGATGTATGCGATTTTATACTGTGTGAAAATATCTGCAGCAAAAAGTTATTATGATGAATAATGTGATGACCCAAAATATCATCTTTAAATTTAATAATTTATTCTGTGTTCTAAGACCTCGAAAAGTACTATTTATTATTCCTCGACTTGCGTGCAAAATTCGTAAAAATTTCTGGAAATTGTTTATGTGAAAAATGGATTAAAATGTGAATTAGAGCTTTAAAATTTAACTGAGTTGACTTTGGTCAACATTTTGAGCAAACGGACTCGGATCAGTGTTTTGACAGTTCCGGTAGGTCCATATCGTGATTTGGGACTTGGGCGTATGCCCGAAATCAAATTCCGAGGTCCCTAACCCGAAATATGGAATTTTGATGAAATATTAAAAGTTTAAGTTCAAATAGTGACCAGATGTCGAATTATATGCAAACGATCTCGGAATCGAATTTTGACGATTCCAACAGCTCTGTATGGTGATTTTGGACTTAAGGGCATGATCGGAATTTTATTGAAAGTCCGTAGTTAAATTAGGCTTGAAATGGCTAAAACAAGAATTTAAGTTGGAAGTTTGACCGGGGAGTTGACTTTTTGATACCGAAGTCGGAATCCAGTTCTAAAACTTTTCATAGCTCCGTTATGTCATTTATGACTTGTGTGCAAAATTTGAGATCAATTGGACTTGATTTGATAGGTTTCGACATCGAATGTAGAAGTTGAAAATTCTAAGTTTCATTAAGCTTGAATTGGAGCATGATTCGTGATTTTAGTCGTCGTTTTATGTGATTTGAGGTTTTAAATAAGTTTGTATGATGTTTTAGGACTTATTGGTATATTTGGTTGAGGTCCCGAGGGCCTCGGGTGAGTTTCGGATGATTAACAGATCAAAAGTTGGACTTAAAAAGCTGCTGCAATTTTTCCTCTTATGTTGGACATTCTGGGCTGTGATCGAGCCCAGATATCGAGCCCAGATATCGAGCCAGATATCGAGCCTAGGTATCGAGCCCAGGTATCCAGCCCAGATATCGAGCCCAGGTAGCGAGCCTAGGGTTGACGAGGCTCAGGCTCGAGCTTGTGTATCGAAGCCATGATCGAAGGTCCAGTTCGAGGGCCATGATCGAAGGTCCAGCTCGAGGGCCATGATCGAAGGCAAGGCTTGAGGGCCA
>AWOL01S0025301.1:47204-122661 GCA_000715115.1 Nicotiana otophora
TCGAGCCTATGATCGAAGCCACGATCGAGGCCTAGGCTCGAGGGCCATGATCGAAACCACGATCGAGGCCCCGTTCGAGACCCAGTTCCGAAGGCAGTTTCATAAAAAGAGGGCATTCGTCCCATTCTCCATTTGTAACAATTTGGAGCTTGAGCAGAGGCGATTTTGGATAGATTTTCAAGGAAAGACATTGGGGTAAATGATTCTAACTCGGATTTGGTCTATAAACATAAATATATCATTGTTCTTATCATTTAATTAGTGTTTTGAGATCGAAATTTGGGAAATTTTTAGAAATCTCATAGAAATGAATTTTTGAGATTTCGGTATCGATTCGAAGTCAGATTTGAGTGAAACTGGTATGGTTGGACTCGTAATTAAATGGGTTGTCGGATTTCATAACTTTTGCCAGATTTCGAGATATGGTCCCCACAGACGAATTTTTAATTAATTTTGGAATTTTTATTGAAAATGTAGTATTTCTTATAGAATTGATTCCTATAAATTTTAGTGATTGTATCGAATTATTTATGGTTAGATTCGAGCCAATCAAAGTTGGATAATCGATGAAAGGGCCTTCTAGTGGATTAAATTGGAGCAAATTGAGGTAAGTCTCTTGTCTAATCTTGTGAGGGGAAAATTTACCCCATAGGTGATTAAATTAAATAATTATTGCTAATTACGGGGGCTACGTACGGACGAGGTGACGATAGTCCGTACGTAGCTACTATTAATGCTAAAGTCCGGGTAGTTTAGGACCCAAAGCATGAATTACTTGTGTAAATTGTATTTTTTATTAATTAAAATATTTGATGTATATATATTGTGAATTGTTATGAAAGGTAGAAAAATATGAAAATTTCATATGCTTAATTTTTGTTTAGATTAATTAATTGTTGAACTAAGTTTTTATCATCTCGAATAAAGTTTTACAATAAATACTCTTATTCCGGAGGTACATAAGAAAATGTCCTCCTTTCTTGTGGATCGGGCCGAATGCCTTGGCAGGATAGATGCATCTATGGATCGTGCCACACGTCCCTCGGCAGTATACACGAAACTTTGGATCGGATCGTACGACCTTGGCAGAAATCGTGCTTAATAATAATAATTACACGATACTTTGATAGTTTATTGTAGCTTGTGAAGCTAATTGATAAATTTGGAAATCTTTGAAATTTAAGGATTATTATCCTTGTTAGCTAAGGAATTATTATTATTTATGTAAATGAGATTAATTGATAAACTGAAAATTTATTGGAATTGAAGGATTTAGTTAATATACTGAGAATTGTTGTATTTGAAGGAATTTAATTATTTCTGCTGGTTAAAAAATAAATATTGATATATTCTGTGAATCATGCTGATCTAGATATTCTAGTTTATTTCAATTATTATTATTGACCCATAGTGAGTGTCAAAGTCGGCCATCTCGTCTCTACCACTTCGAGATTAGGCTTGATACTTACTGGGTACACGTTGTTTACGTACTCATACTACACTTGCTGCACTCTTTGTGCAGGACCTGAAGCAAGTACTAGTGGGGGACCTATCGTCTTACACCCACGTTATCTAGGGGCATAGTGGTGAGCTACCTCTCTGAGCCGTTCTGCAACTACCAGTGTCTCTCCTTGTATTTTTCATTCTGTCTATTTTTATTTCAGACAGTATTAGTGGTTTTGTATAATCTACTAGATGCTCATACACTTGTGACACCAGTTCTTGGCACACACATTGGTAGAATTTGGTGTCTTATTATTTTTTTTGAATTTAAATTTTATCGTAATATGTTTATTTTATTAGTTGGCTTGCCTAGCTATAATATTGTGCGCCATCATGACTTATAGGTAAAATTGGATCGTGACAAATAATGTGAAACAATAACCTTTTTTATAGGAATAGTTGGCTTATACCTTTTCTACATGGATTCATGCAATGAATCTAAATCTCACACAAATTGGAAAACCAAATATATAGCGTAGACCAGAGAATAACTGAACCATACATATAGTTGTCCTAAAACAATTAGGCTACTATCCTCTAAGCCATGTCATATTTGGTTGTGATAACGATTAAGTCCAAAACGAATTATACCCAATATCAACTTTGTAGCTAGGGTTGGCGTATGTGTAGTTTAAATCGAAAAAGAATTTTAGTCTTGGATAATTTATCATTATATCCTTAAATTATGCAAATATTTAAGGACATAAAAGTCTATTGATATTTTGGGGATATTTTTATCGTTCAATATTTAATGTAAAATATTCGTGCATTTATAATAATATAGATTAGCGTAAAATATTTGTGCTTTTATAATAATATAGATAGGTATAGATTATTTATATTTGAATCCTAGATAAGTAAGTTTATATATCTGAATATGTACCTTTATTTTTATTTAAAAACTAATTAATGTAAATTTTGAATGAAATAATTAGATATTGTATTTGAAAATATTACAAAAGAAATTATTTTAAATAATGTCTAGGCTCGTGATGCATTGACCACTTGTACACTTCCTTTCAAGCATAAAATTCTCAGTTTGACCGCTACTGCAGTGGCCAGTATACTCCTGTCACAACCCAAATTCCATCAAATCATAATGGTGACTAATTCAACCCGCTAGGCGAACCAACTAATACAAAAGACAATCCAAACTGAAGTTCATCCAATATTTGATGAAATAAGAACGCAAAATTTAATATAAACTACTCCAAGAACTGGTGCCACGAGCCATGAATAACTAAAAAATATTTATTTGGTGCTGGTATGAAGAAAATATATTATCTGTTTGAATATACATAAATAAAAATATAAGTTTTAAACTACCATGTAAAAAATGGTAGCTAATAACTGCAACGTTGATGTCTTCAATGCTCACCCTTTAACTTCGCAACAGTTTAACTCTAAAATCTACACGCTAGGTGCAGAAATATAGTATGAGTACAATCGATCCCATATACTTAGTAAATATCAAGACCAACCTCAACAAAATAGTGGCGAGGTTTAGTTAAAAGATACTCACTTTATATAACATGTGCAATTCATAAGCATATACAGAAATACATAAATAATCAAGGAACAACAAGTATGAACAATAAGGCGCACAATCGAAGATGAAGATAAGAAACGTATTTTCTCAGGTATCATGATCAAAAACATATATCAATGCACCAAATTCGCATATAAATGAGCTATGTGTCAATATCTCTCTCATCCTTACCATGCATATATATATATATATCAATCTACACGGAAATATCCATCGTACCAATATCACTCTCATCCTTATTATGCATGTACATGAAAGACTAACATTTATGATGCAATGCATATGTACAAGAGGAATAATTATGCATAGTGTATGCATATATACAAGAAATACTTGATATACATGGTGTATGCATATACACAATATATAGCCACGACTATAACACGTAATCCAACATACATTTATCTCATCTTGCATATAAAATTTCAAAAACCTAAACATGAGCTTTAGCATACGTAATAATGCTCAAGAAGTCATACAAATAAGTAAAGCAGGACCGTAGAACATGTACCAAAGAAGGCATAGAAAAGCTTAAAATTTACCCAAGCATTGGTGCAACCTTGGTATCCCCGTATACACTTGTCATCTTACGTCACCCTCAAACACATAGGATGAAGCATATAAGATCATTTTAGTAAAAATTCTCTCAAGTCGAGGTTAAACAAGATACTTACCTTATCACCGGCTACCTTTATTCTTCAAAATTTACCTTTTCTAGCTCTAAATCCGTCCAAGGATCCCAATCTAGCCCAAAGAGTACTTAAGGAAGTCAAGTAAAATTATAAAAATTAATTTCAGACGATAAAACTTCGATCTTTACCAAAAGCTCAAAAGACAACAAAAATTAAGCCCACGTGGTCAAATTCTGAAACAAAAGTTGGATCCCGTTACTCATAAAATCACTAGTCCAAATATGTAATTAATTTCAAAATTCGAGTCTAAATCGATGTTTAACATCCCACACTATACTTTCTTAGCTCCCAAGCCAAAAAATCCTTTTCTTTTTCTCTTGAATCCTTGATTCTAAGGCTAAATGATGATAAATTCATGTTATAATAATAAATTTAAGTGAGAATCACTTTCCCCCATCATAAACTATACTTTATGAGTCTAAATCCATGTTCAACATCCTAAACTATACTTTCTTAACTTCTATGTTATAATGATAAATTTAAGTGAGAATCACTTACCCCCATCATAAACTATACTTTTCGAGTCTAAATCGATGTTCAACATCCTCAACTATACTTGCTTAACTTCCAAGTCAAAAAATTCTTTTTTTCCTCTTGAATGCTTGACCGTAAGGTAAAATGATGATAGATTCTTGTTATAATAATAAATTTAAGTGAAAATCACTTACTTCCACCGTCTTAGAAAAAAATTAATTCAAAAATTGCTTCAATCCAAACTCCCTATCTCCCAAAATGATAAAATAAAATCCAAGCATTTAATGAGGTTGTATGCACAAGTGCAAAAAGAATTAGTACATATTTTCAGAAATGACAATGTTGTCCTTCCTTCACTAAAATAGTCATAACTTTCTATGTTGAAATAATAAACGGTTTGAATTTTTGGAAACTAGGTTCAAAATGCTATAATTTTTATCAAGGCACCTTTACTAAATTTTTCATAAATTGGGGTCATTTCTATTGTGAAGTCACTTCAAGTGGAGAAAATTATGTTTCAGTATTTTAAATCTATTAAAACTTGATCCAAATGCGCTGAAATTCACCCGAGCCTCTCGGGTCTCCTCTAAACCATCCCAACAATTCTAAATACCCTATATGAACTTATCCAAAGACTCAAAACATGAATGAAATCGTTACAATGCAAATTCAACTTTAGAGTCAAATTTATGAACCTTAAACTTCATTTCATGCAATAATGTTGAATCGTACCCGAACCCCTCGGCTCCTAATCCGAACTTACGTACCTATAGGATCATTCAAATCAAGATTCCAAGTCCATTTACTCAAAATATTGGCTTTGATCAATTCTCTTAACTTAAGGCTTTAAGTTAGAAATTAAGTATTCTAAATTCTTTCCGAACCAACCATATTCGCAAGTCATAAATTACAAAATGAATCTATCCAAAGTCTCAAATCATAAAAAAAAAAAATGCTAGAATTCAAAATAATTAGTTGGGTTGTTACACTCTCCCCCACTTAAAGATATGTTTGTCCTCAAACATGCCAAGAGTTTTGCCGAAACCGTCAAGTGACTGTGAAAACTCATCATACACATCCCCGTAGGTGATATCATGCCACCCCCATGCAGATAATACCATTAATACAGCTCAACTGAGGATATCTTCATCAATCTTAGCTTATAGGCTTACAAACATCTCTTTAACACTTGGAACTTCCCCAAACGTTCAATTCTTGTATATATTCACTAGCTCAATCTTAATAACCTGTATTGAGTCATAAATTAACTATTGGAATGTAATCACATGATATATGTCATATCTTTTATATTTATATCCATACCTCATGGTCACAATAATTGCTTCTTGTCAAACCCAGTACTAGTAAAAAATGCTCTCAACTAAATCTTTGGTCCAAGTTTTCATAATACTGTTAATGATGAAAGAAACCTGTAGAAAATCATTACGACCATCATATCAACAAGTCATGAATTTCTCTTATCCTATAAGACCCATTTCCTGTTCTGAGCTGCCTAATAGCATCCATATCCGATTGTGCTAATTCCACATCCATTAACTTTGTCTCAAATCCAGTATAAGCTGCTCGATCAACAATTCACATGGAACCTCAAGCAACATAGTTTGTGTGCCATGCGAGAAATAACCCAAATATAAAAGAATCTGTAGAAGAACAATTGATCACTCCAATGACTCCCTGAGTTTATGGTATTCCTTCTCAACAAGTCTCTAGCTATATGTATACCTGCTCAAACTTTCAGTCAAGTGGAAGATAACCAAACCAACCTAACTCAGTTTGTGTACCCAAAACACCTCGCACAACTGTCGTAATCCTACTATGGATTGCCACTCTCATTAACCTGATAGAAACAAGTATCTTATATAATTGTCAACCTTCTAGAGGATATATCTGTAAACACTTTCTTGTATAAATATGTCTGACCCGCCATAGAATACACAATCTCAATGGGCCTCAGTAGCTACCCAAACTAATTTAAGACTTTTCCAAAATGGGTAATAGGCCTTCCATAAGCCTATAGTGACTCATTCTAACTTCCAATCATGCATATCCCAATAAGTTTCTAACCCACCATCTCAAGTGTTGATATTGAACGTTTATCAACTCAAGTACCGAGAAGCAACATTTTGTATTATTTTTCCTTCATATCATTCTAATTACACAAGCCGCAGATAACCTACTATAGTCCCATGGAATATGAATGCATTGAGTACTCCCAACTGTAAGTCTTTAAAGTCATTACTTAACCTGATTATCATTCCGACAAAAAGAAACAATGTCTACAATCCCCCAAACAATACTTCTCAACTGAAAGGCCTTCGTAAGATGTTTTTACTACACTTATGTATATTTTATTCACTTCAAAATACTACTAACCATGTGTCTCGTCAAGCATCAATTTTCTCAAGTTACCCATATTAGATACGTAGACCAACTTTATAGTTACTAACACCATGTCACTGCCCGCATCAAAAGATATAGTTATGCCTCTATAAAATCCCATATCTAAACCTCAACAATGCAAGAACCTTTATACTAGTGATCTTTAACTTGTCTACTCAAACTACTGTGATGTCATATTTACAATCACCTTGTAAAGAATACTTCCATTAACCTTTTCATGTCCAATAACAAAACTCCCAATCTTAAAGGTTACCGGTCACATAATTTCTATAGCACGTAGTTAAAATCATCCGTAGGCTTCAGTCTCAATACATCTTGTATAACTCACGCCCTTCTCGTTGATGCAATATTATACCACCATACTTTTAAGCAACTTAAATCTTTCGTGTTGTCTCTAACTCAAGATCTTCTACTCAAAGATGAATCATAACAGTTACTATTCAATCCCATTCTCACATAATTCACTATTTCAATAATAATACCATATCTTAAGCAAATGAATTCTATTATTTATTTCGAATCATAGGTTTGATCGGAGGTTGACTTCGGTATTATCGGACTTTTATTATTATTTAGAGATCTTGGATAGGTGGATTCAATTGATTGGGACTTGTGTGAAAAGTTTGGTTGTTATCCAAAATGTCTAAATGTAAATCAGACATGTTAGGCGAAGTTGGAAAGTTTGGAACTAAAGAGATTATTTTAATCATCAATCTTTGATTTTGATGTTATTCGTAGTATTTTGAGCATTTGAATAAGTTTGGATAATATATTCAAACTTATTGATATGATTGGACGGGGGCCCGGGGCGGGGGATGGGGGGAGAAGGAGGGGGGATAGAGTGTTTTAGATTTATTTTGGGCTATGTTGGTGAGTTATGGCATTGTTGGTTTTGGCAGAGATCTGGTGCATCGCACCGGCGGCCAGGTGCATCGCACCTGCGGAGCCGCATGTGCAAGATTTGTTCGCAGAAGTAGAATGTGGAAGTGGCCTAGGGGGATCACATATGCGCGGGAGTTGCACAAGTACGTGGCCGCTTGTGCGAGGGTATTGCGCAGAAGTGCATCCACATATACGAAATAGTGTCGTAAAAGCGAGAGGTCAACAGTATTAGTGAATCTTGCATTTGCGAAGGTTTTTCCACATAGGCGGCATCACACTTCGCAGAAGAAACCATTTTGTCTGCAGATGCGGAAATTATTGGTAGGAGATTATATTTTGAGGGTTTGGCTTTTTTTTCACTATTTGGAGTTTTGGAGCTCGGCTAGAGGCGATTGTTTGAAAAATATTTCATCACCACTTTGAGGGTAAATGATTTCTACTTGATTTTGATAATATATCTTGTTTCCCCATGGATTATTACACATGTCATATCTCTATATTTGTGCACTCTTTATATGTTATCTCACATGTTGTGGTTGTCTTTGTGTGTGTTACATGAGTTTGAACTGAGTTGTGGCACATTGATATATTTCACGCTGTATTTTGATCATGGCACTATTAGATATTGGTATATTGATACTTGAAGAGATTTATGATTGATTTGGGGCCATAGAGCCATATTGAGCGTGTTGATGATTGATCTTGCGCCAAAGAGCTGTGTAGATATTGATGGTGAGGTGACACTTACGTCAAAGCCTCATATTGGGCTGATTGATATTGATCGTTGACTTTTGATCCGATCACTGCTTGGGCTAAGATCCGCCCCTCCGGAGTCGGGTGATAATCCATATTACTTTGGGTCATGTGAGTGTAGGCACACGATATGTACTTAGTGAGGGGATTATGCCAGGCACCCGTATAATGCTGAGTGTGTGTGTGTGATGATTCAGGGGCATTGTTCCAGATACCATGAGCGTGTTGAGGGTATGATTCAGGTGGAATTATGCCAGGCACCGTGAGCATGTTGAGAGTATGATTCGGGGGTATTGTGCCAGGCATTGTGGGAGTCATGAGAGTATGATTGAGGGGTATTTGTGCCAGGCACTATGAATGTGATGAGATTGTGTATACTTGATGATTTAACTGTGATGTTGTTGATTTTGGCATGTATATGATCCACGTCCAATCCGCACTCAATAGTGAGTGGAAATAGACGTTGCAATTATAATACCCAACTAGAGTCGGGGTCGAATTTCTTAGGGAGTTTATGAAGGGTGTTAAGGTAGATACTTGAAAAGAGAACGTGAAATAACTAAATTATACTTCCAAACAAAGAGTGATTGTTGTCCAAATTAACATTACAAGATTAAACTAATTGAAAGTAACTAGAAAACGAATAATTATTTTTGGTATTTTTAAACAAATGGAGAAAAGCCTAGGGATGTAACCTTCACCTAGGTGCAAACATAGTGGGTAAACTAAGTTATTGCGTGTTTTGAGGATCGGGGTGTACTATAACTCTCAATTCTCAAGTACCCACTCAATACCTCTCGATTATAGGATAGTTATGCCCAAATTGGCTTTCTCAAGTCCAATTTGGTAGCAATGCAATCAATTGATATGAGTCCAAGTCGGGTTTTCTCTATATCTAGTTCAAAACTCTTTAATCAAGCTAGCCAAAACCTTAACTAGATCAATTCCTTGTTAGCCAAGTTTTCCTAGACTAGGTTCATCTTTCACAAGTAAAACCTAAGTCAAATAGACATGAATCAATGTTTGCAACCATTAATTCTAGAAATAATGCATAAACAAGGCTAAATAATAAACACTAAATCATAAACAAATATTAAAATTAATAACCCATAAGGTTTCGCACTAGGGTTGGGTCACAACCCTAGATAAAATCTAGCCACTCATGCTAGAAAGAAAAGAAAACAAGGTAGAAGAAGTAATTAAAGCCATAAACTACAATTAATTGATAAAACCAATGATGCTTCACCAATATTTGTCACTACTTTCCCAAAAAGGTAAAATATAACTGCCACAACTGCTAAGAATACAAAACTTGCCCTAAAAAATATTTTCCGTCTATTTATAATGTCCAGAAATTCATTGACAAAAATGCCCTTCAGGAGGTTTTGCGGCCGTATAATTCCATGTGCGGTCTGCACTTTTCTTCTTCTCATGAGTTGGGAGGAATTCTACAGCCGCACAATTCCATCTGCAGTTTCACTTCAGCTTCTGCGGCCGCACTTTTTGACTGCAGACTGCACTTTGACGAGGCTTCACAATTGGTCTTTTTGCACCTTCTCTTAACTTTTCAAATCTTGTCAGTGCGGCCAGCTTTTACAGTCGCACAATTTGGTGTACGGACCACGCTTCTTTAAAATCCTTTGAGGCTTCAGGTCTCTTTCTGTGGCTGCATATGTATTTCTGTAGACCACACAATCTTCCGCGGCCGCAAAATTTCTTATGCTGACCGCACTTCTACCTATATTTCTCCTTCTTGCCTTTTTGAGCTGGAATACTCATTTTTGAGTTAGGTTTCTTCGTTTAGATCCAATCCTCCAACATGCCTACAATTCACACGATTTCATTAGTTTTGAGAACAAAAATCAATACTTTCGGACTAAAACTAAAGCAAGAAGGTACTAATAAGTGGTTAAAATTCACACTTATCAACTCCCCCAAATTTAAGTCTTTGCTTGTCCTCAATCAAATAGATTAGTTCTCACCTCCTCTACATGAAAGGTCATTTAAAAGAGTCAATTGTAGGCCATTCATACTTAGTTGGGACCAACAATTACCCACAATGCTCATGTATCTTCAACAAGGTGACAAAACATATGTTACGTGCATATAACTTTAGTGTGACATTTGAGCTTCAAGAATTGACTTCACTCATCAAGGACACTTGTTCTATCATGTAAATAATGGCAGACTCAAAAATCTTCCTCCTCTACCTTCCATATGCCATGCTCACCTCAAGAATTAACACTCAATTTCTAGAGCAATGAAGAATTCACTCTTCTCTCACAAAGGAATGTCATAAGTAGAACTTCAAGTACCATAGGCTTGCCCCTCATGTAGATCTCCACTAATGTAAGCTCACTTGATTCAAAATCAAGTAGGGATTCTTTAGGGCTGTAATGAAGACTTTTGGACTGGGGTAGGATACCATATGGGATAAGTGGCTACACCCTTCCTTAAGCACTCTACTTTTTCATTTCTTGGCTCACATTTACCAACCCTTAGAGGCATTTGTTTTTCTTGGTGGCTAGAGAGACTTGTCATCACTCTCTATTATTTATTTCGTTCTTTTTATCCCTTGATGCTCATACTAGAGATATTTTCCTCTTTTTGATTTCATCAATCTCCTTTTTTATTTTCTTTTTAGCATTTTCTTTTCTTGCCTTCTCTTTTCATAGAGATCATTTCTTTTCTATTTTTGGTGCCTTGATACCTCTTTTAGATTCCTCAGCTTTCCTCCCAAACTTATGCCTTAAGCCACTTATTTTATAAGAGTGTTAAGAAAGTCTGTATGTCAAGAGAAGATTATAGAAAACGGGTAAAGGCCTGTAGCATGGTTACCAACACAGAAAGGCTAAAGGCTCAAAGGGGTTGACTAGGGATAACAAACATAGGGTGGCAATAGAAAGATCAAACGGACCAAGGATAGCTTACAATCATCTTCCAAACCAAGCAAACCTAGAATTTCGCATTAAAACACATTTGAGGCAAGTTCTAGACTATCCACTCAAGTACTTGGACTAGCAACAAAAATCACCTCACCTCTCGTACAACTAGACCGTAAAAGAGGATAGAGTTTAAAGCCTACAATGATCAAAATTAAGTTAAATATCACCATGGTCCAATCAACCACTCAATGATTATCAAAGTCAACTTAAGAACCTCAAAGTCACTAACTAGAGCTAT
Organism: Nicotiana otophora; assembly: GCA_000715115.1. Classification (NCBI taxonomy): domain Eukaryota; kingdom Viridiplantae; phylum Streptophyta; class Magnoliopsida; order Solanales; family Solanaceae; genus Nicotiana; species Nicotiana otophora. The sequence continues at coordinate 58,662 of AWOL01S0025301.1, forward strand.
TTTCTTCTAAAAACCTTATTTCAAATCATGAGCATGTAGTTAAGTGTGTTGGTTCCAAATGAAGCATCAATTACTCTTTTTAGAGAATGAATTGATTAGGGCTTTTATTCATTACTACCTATTACTATTATTACCTAAACACAAAACATAGTCATTCCCTTAAGAAAGTTGTCACACCATCCATTCTCGGGAAGAGTCATCCGGTTCACACAAAAGACCACATTTGGGAAGAACCGTGGTATTAAGAAAATCAAAGGCTTATTATCCACACTACTAAGAAAAACATAAAAGCTACTAACATAAAAAGAAAATACTAACATAAACAAAATCAAAGTAAACAAATAAAGAAGCTAATGAAAGTAACAACTACAAAAGATAGATAAAATAAAAATAAAACCGAATCATCCAATTATTACATTCCAAAATATCCAAAATGAGTATCAAATAGGCTCTACCCCACTCCCCGAATAAAAATAAACATTGTCCCTAATGCTTAACAAAATAAGAGAAAAAGTAGAGAGGGCGAAGAAACTCCCTAGGTGTCCTTGGTATCACTGTGCCCCTAGCAACATCAGTTCCAGTTGACTCAACCAACTGAATATCATCATCATGTCTGGGAGTGGATGGAGAAGTGAACATCGCACGCACTACATCAGCAGTGTCAGCGGCAAGACATGGCTCCTCAGACTGGCCAACGGGATCATCCTGTGTAGATGGATCTGGGTGGGGCTAGGATGGGTCAATCAGCATGTCAAATGGCAAATCTCCAGCTGTAGCTAGCCGGGTCACCTCAACTCGAATCTTATCCACTGAGTTCTTGCTGACTTGGGACTTCGTCATCTTCTTTACCTGCTTGGTCAACCCCTTGATCACGTCACCATGCTATACTAATGTGTCCATAATCACCTTCTAGTTGTCCAAGAATTTGCTCAGCTTCTCATCAATGTCAGAGGGATCCCGGGGTGACTGTGGAGATGACTGCCCTACAATAGTACTGGAGATCTCAGATAGCTTTGAAGAAGATGCATGCATCCTATTGTTAAGACTCGCCAATGTCTGGGAGACTCGCAGAGTAGATAGTAGACCTGTAGGCATGGGCACCGGCCTTAAATCTGGAGTAGGAACTGTCATAGGAACTGTGGAAGGAGCTGTAGATGGTGGCTTAGGCATAGCAGCTGTTGCAGTAGTAGAAGGCTCAGCTGATATGGATGGGATATCATATGGACAAAAAACTACCACTATCAGCTCATCAGATTGACCAGCAGTAGTAGACGGCTGAGCACTCTTCTTTGGGTTCCTCAGATCCTGCAGCTTGTACCACTCAAACGGCCCGGTCGACTTGACCTTGGTGTCAAATGGCCTGGGCTCTACCTTAGCATCTATCAAATACTCAGTAATGGTGCTGGGGTAGAGATAAGAAGTGTCACTCTGCTGTGCCACTAGAGAAATATTGGCCGACATCAGGGCACCCAAAACTACGGGATTGTACTTGTCATGATCTTTCAGTAAGAACTTCCACTCATGAGTCAAAGAACTCAAAGGCCACCACATCTGGAAATCACAGAATGCCTGACAACTCACAAATCTATCCTCCCAGGCCTCCTTCTTCTTTGTCCTAGCTAAACCATCTTGTGTAATTGCTCCCCTCCCCATCATCAGGGGAATCATCAGAACCAGACCCTGCAGTAGCTGCCTCAGACTCCTGGCTGGCACTTTTCGAACCCTGGGAAGTGTTGTGGGACGTAGAAGGCACATCCATAGGCTTAGATCATCTATGTGACCTGGATTGATCCTCAGTGTGCTCCTCCGGAATAGACACAGAATTTCCCTCGGAGGCTTCCCTAGACGGGGCATATGAGATAGACTCGGAGAGGTCTCTGCCTCTCCCTCGGCATGCTGTTGCTTTCTTTGGTATAGTTGTTTTCACACATGGGGGCAAGACACTTCTGCCTCGACCCCTTGAAGTTTCTCCTCTTCCATTGGTAGATTCACCTCGTCCTCGTGATCGTACCATTATCTGTATTAACACAAAGAGAATTGTTAGTTACAAATCATGATTCAACACAGTTAAGACACAAGTAAATAAGTGAGAACAAGATAAAAATAGTGGGCTACAATTGGATAAACTTACTGTAGAAATAGGGGAAGTACGGTCCATACAATTTGAAGTACAACCCGTAGAATGGAAGTACGGACCACATAATTCCAAGTGCGGCCACACTTCTACACAGATATGCAAGGGGCTCTGATGGTTACTTTCTGATGGATAGTGTTGAGGTCATGTGCGACCGTATAATTCATCTGCGGCCCGCACAATTTAAAGTGCGATCCGCACATTAGAGTCTCACAGGACAAGCCTCTGATAGACAGTGCAGACCAAAGTGCGACCTCTCCAGAAATTTTGCGGTCCGCACAATTAAAGTGAGGTCGTAGAAACACTATCCAACCACTAATTTCCATAACAAGCAAACTACGAACCACACAATTCCAAGTGCGGCCGCACATTCAAAGAACAGACGAGCGAGTCTTAAGTTTTACCTAGGTTTTGCAAAACCTTGTTCAAATCTATTTGGAAACATGGTATACACATAAAAATTAGTTAACCCAACCATGCTAGCATGTTTTAACAAATACCTATTATAAACTACCCCGCATGGATACAATGATAGAATATAATAACATATGGCCCAAAAAGAAGCTAAAAAGGAAAAATAAATTCAAAAATTAAAATGAAACAAAATCAACATGAAATGAAACGTACTAGATGATGTAAATGTGAAAAGATCATGTGAGTGCAAATGGGTGTGTGTGTTTGAAAGTGCTAGATCATAAGTTAGACTCTAAGAGCAACAGTAATTTCTCAAAAGTGTGAAAATGTAAAATGAAGCCTAAAGTTCTATTTATACTCAGAGACTTTGAGAGGGTAAAGACTCGAGTGCGGCCGCACAATTTCAAGTGCGGGCCACACTCTTCTACCTGGCCTTCAATGGTCTGTTACTATTGTGTGGTCCGCACAATTTCAAGTGTGGCCGCATAATTCTTCCCGAGGTCGCACATTCGCCTTGCACTGACAGGTAAAACGTTCAGAGACCTTGTCATTTGGTATCTAAGTTAGCTCTAGGAAGTGCGGTTTGCAGATGAAATCTGCGACCACACAAGGCTTTCTGCGTTGGCAACATATTTTTTTGCAGCCGCACAAAAGAAAAGTGTGGTCCACATTTTCTGCTTCAATGATACAACCTTGTCCACCATTATTTCATCTAAAACTCATTCCTGCAGCACATTTCAAATCAAGTTAAAAAATGACAAAGAACATCTAACTAAAAAAAGAAAAAGAAAAAGAACTTGGGTTGCCTCCCAAAAATCACCTTATTTAACGTCGCGGCATGACACAATGTCATAACATACTCAAGTGAAGTAAATAACCGCCACCACGTGGCTCTCTCTAACTTTTCCCAAGTAGTGCTTCACTCGGTGACTATTGACTCAGAATATTTCATTGTTCTTGTTCTTCAAATCCAATGCACCGAAGGGTGTCACACCATCAATTTCAAATGAACCACTCCACTTGGACTTAAGCTTCCCGGAAAACATCCTCAACCTTGAGTTAAACAATAACACTAGATCACCGACTCTGAACTCTTAGTTCCAAATTACTTGTCATGAAGTTATTTCATCTTTTCTTTGTACAAGGAAAAACTCTCATACGCATGGTACCAGAACTCATCCAATTCATTCAAGTGTGAAACCCACAATTTAGCGGCTATATCCCAATCAAGATTCAATTTATTTAAGGCCCACATTGCCTTGTGCTCTAGTTCTACCGGAAGATGACAAGCTTTCCCGAACACTAACCGGTATGTAGACATTCTGATAGGTGTTTTGTAAGCCGTTCTATAAGCCCATAACGCATCATCAAGCTTCTTGGACCAATCCGTCCGGTTTGCATTCACTGTTTTAGACAAGATACTCTTTATCTCTTGGTTGGAGACTTCTACTTGACCACTAGATTGTGGATAATGGGGATTCGTGACATTGTGAGTAACACCATACTCGCTATTATGATTTCACGCAGAGTACCAAATATTGTAAAAATATTCTTCTTCAAGAAAGACACTACACTTCTATCCTCATTATTGGGTAAAGCAATGACCTCAACCCATTTGGACACATAATCCACCGCGATCAAAATGTAAGTATTTCCATAAGAACTCACAAAAGGGCCCATAAAGATAATGCCCTAAACATAAAAAATATCAATCTCCAAGATAGTTGTGAGAGGCATCTTATTTTTCTTTGAAATTTCACCGGCCCATTGACATTCATAATATCTTTTCACTAAGTCATTTGCTTCTTTATAAAGAGTAGGCCAACAAAAACTACCACTTAGAACTTTGGACTCCATTCTTGATCCACCATGATGACACCATCATATGAAGTAGAATGACAAGCTCCACGAATATCACCTTGCTCTTCTTCCGGTACACTCCTTCTAATCACCCCATCCGTACAAATACGGAAAAGGTATGGCTCATCCCAATAGTAATCTTGACAACCTCTTTTGAGCTTATTTCTTTGGTCTGAAGAGAACTCATCTGGAATGAAATCACTCACAAGCAAATTTGCCAAGTTCGCAAACCACAGTAGCTTTTTCATTGGAAGTGCCAAACGTTTTTCATCGGGGAAAGAGTCATTGATTTCAAGGCCATCATGTGGCCTCCCATCCTCCTCCAAACGAGACAAGTGGTCCGCTACTTGGGTTTCACTACCTTTCTTGTCTTGTAAATATCAAATTCTTGCAACAAGAGCACCCATCTCATCAACCGAGATTTAGATTCCTTTTTTCTCATAAGATAGTGAAGCTCCGCATGATCCGTGTGGATAATAACATTGGCACCCATCAAGTATGGGTGGAACTTCTCAATTGCAAACACAATAGCAGGAGCTCTTTATCTGTAACGGTATAATGGACTTGGGCACTATTCATGGTCTTACTAGCATAGTAAACCGGATGAAAAACCTTGTTGCTACGTTGCCCCAAAACATCCCCAACCGCTACATCACACATGATCTCAAATGGAAAACTCCAATTTGGAGAGGTAATGATAGGAGTAGTTGTCAACTTGAGCTTCAATTGTTCAAAAGCCCTCATACAATCAACATTGAAATGAAACTTAGCATCATTTTCAAGGACCTTACACAATGGGTTCACCACTTTAGAGAAATCTTTAATAAAGCACCGGTAGAAACTCGCATGGCCTAAGAAACTCCGCACACCCTTCACCGAGGTTGGGGTGGAAGCTTAGAAATAACCTCAATATTCGCCTTGTCAACTTTAATACCATTCTTTGAGATCTTATGGCCAAGGGCAATGCTTTTCTCAACCATGAAATGACATTTCTCCCATTTGAGTACCAAATTGGTATCTTAACATATAGCTAACACTTTGTCCAAATTTGCAAGACAATCATCAAAAGAATTCCCAACTACCGAGAAGTCATCTATCCTCAAGGATGTCCGTTAAAATAGCCATCATACACCGTTGAAAAGTCACTGGTTCATTGCACAAACCAAAAGGCATCCTCTTGAAAGCAAAAGTACCATAAGGATATGTAAAGGTTATTTCCTCTTGATCTTCCGGAGCAATAAGAATTTGGTTGTATCCCGAGTACCCATCAAGAAAATAATAGAAAGCACGGCCGGCCAATCTATTGAGAATTTGGTCCATAAAAGGAAGTGGAAAATTATCCTTCCTTGTGACTTTGTTGAGCTTAAAATAATCCATACAAACTCTCCAAGCGGTCACCGTTCTCATGGGAATCAACTCATTATTCTCATTGGTAACAACCGTCATAATTCCCTTCTTTGGGACATATTGAACCGAAGAGGTCCATTAACTATCAAAAATAGGGTAGACAACCCCGGTATCCAACCACTTGATAATCTCCTTCTTGAGCACTTCTTGCATAGCCTCATTGAGTCTTCTTTGATGTTCAATGGATGGTTTAGCACCCTCATCCAACTTGATCTTATGCATGAAAAATACGGGGCTTATACCCCGAATATCTGCCAAAGTCCACCCAATAATCTTCTTCTTCTTTTGCAAAACCGCCAATGTGGAATCAACTGACACATTAGTTAAACAAGAGGAAAGAATAACAGGTAAAGTATAATAAGGCTTAAGAAACTCATACCAAAGATGTGGTGGCAATGGCTTCAACTCCAAAGTAGGTGGCTCTTCAATAGAAGGATTTATAGGAGGAGTCTTCCTATTCTCAATATCCAAAGACAATTTCTAGGGTGCATAGTTGTACGACCCCATTCCTTGCAAAGAGTTCACATATTCCATGAAACCATCCATCTAATCATCATCAAGTTTGAGCAAAACGGCTTCTAACATATCACCAACATTGATCGTAGCACTTGTATCATCAATAATAACATCGGTCACCAAATCCACAAAAGAACATACCTCATTGCTATTTGGTTGCCGTATAGACTTGCATACATAGAATACCACTTTTTCATCACCAACCCGGAAAGTGAGTTCTCCGGCTTCCACATCACAAAGAGCCTTACAAGTAGCAAGGAAAGGTCTCCCAAGAATAATAGGCACTTCATAATCAACCTCACAATCTAGAATAACAAAGTCTGCCGGTAGAATGAACTTATCAACCCAGACCAAAACATCCTCAATCACTCCCAATGGCCTCTTCATGGTACGATCAACCATTTTTAATCTCATAGATGTGGGTCTTGGTTTCCCAATTTCTAAAGTTTTAAACACCGAATAGGACATCAAACTGATACTCGCTCCAAGATCACAAAGAGCTTTAGCAAATTGGCACTCCCAATAGTACAGGGAATCGTGAAAGCACCAGGATCCTCCTACTTAGGAGACATGAAATGAAAACTTGCACTCACTTGATGAGTGACTTTGATAGTTTCAAAATTCATTGACCTCTTCTTGGTCATAAGGCCTTTCATAAACTTGGTATAACCAAGCATTTGTTCCAAAGCTTCTACTAATGCCACATTAATAGAGAGACTTTTCATCATTTGAATGAACTTCTTGAATTGATTTTCACCATTTTCTTAGCAAGTATTTGAGGATAGGGAGTTGGAGGCTTAGGCAATGGTTCCTTAGCCTTTTGCACTACCGGCTCTGGTATGTCAATAATGTGACCTCTAGACGGGTTCATATCTTTTTGAGTCTCTTCCACACTATCATCAATGTCAATCCAAACCTCCTTTTGTGAACATCATTGTTTGGGATTTCCTCCTCTTATATCACTTGGTCATCATCCATAGGCCGCCTTTCATTTGAGGTGGGTGCATTCCCGCCTCTTTTACTTCTTGTGATGACCGCCATAGCATGCTCCATATTGTTACCACCTTTTGGGTTTACCACCGTATCACTTGGTAGTGCACCCTTAGGACGAGTAGTAAGATGTTGAGAGATTTTCCCCATTCGAACTTCAAGATTACCGATTGATGTGGTATGTGAGGCAAGTTGGGCATCCGAATCGGCATTCTTTTCCATCATTTGCTTGAACATGTTCTTAATACGGCCCATCTTGTTGTTTGAAGAATTTAAACCATGGTAAGGATAAGGAGGTGGGTTGCTTGGTTGTTGGTACATTGGGGGCCTTTGAAAACCCGATCCTCAATTTTCTTGATCGTTATTATTTCCCCAACAACCTTAATTATTGCCTCCCCAATTTCCTTGATTGTTTCCACTCCAATTTTCTTGGTTTTTGTTGTTGTGCCAATTGCCTTGATTATTTTATGGTCACCATTGTTGTTGATTGGAGCCTCGAAAATTGTTCCTTTGCCCTTGGTAATTGTTCACAAATTGTACCTCTTCCTCTTTCTCATGATACGAATCATCTTGATCAAAACTACCATCATCTTGTGCATAACTCTCCACTCGGGTTTGAAACTGTGGACCTTTGGTCCTCATTTTGTTGACCAACATATTTACCCCTTCCATAGCATGAACTTGCTTAGGAGCTTGAACTTGATTATGTTGGGCTTTGGCGAGTTGAGTCATAGTTATTGTCAATTCGGTAATGGTTTCCCATGGTCTTGCAACTCTTTATGGAGATGAATCATGTTGGGATCACCTTGTGGAACATAGTCTCGGGATTGCCAGGCTAAAGACGTTTCCACCATCTCATCCAAAATCTCACATGCCTCCGCATAAGGTATTGTCATAAAGTTTCCTTTGACCAATTGATTGATCACACATTGGTTCGTAGTATTAATACCACGGTAGAAAGTTTGCTGGATTATGTTATCAGTCATATCATTATTCAGACACTCCTTTACCATTATCCGATACCGCTCCCAAGTTTCATGAAAAGGTTCATTGGGCTTTTGCTTGAAAGCCAATATTTTATCCCTAAGAGTAGCCATGTGCCCGCGAGAGAAAACATAACATTAAATTTTGCCGCCAATTCATCCTAAGTATGGATAAATTTATTAGGCAAGCATTCCAAACAATCTAAAGCTTTACCCCACAGAGAAAAGGGAAAAACCTTAGCCTCAAAGCATCCTCCGAAATATTTGTTTGTTTGCTCCCCCAACGCATCCACAAAGCCGTTCAAATATTTTTAAGCATTTTGATTTGGCGCCCCAGTGAAAAAGCCTCGTTGCCCTAGAAAAATGAACATCATATTGGTAATTTTAAAGTTTTCCACATTAAAACGATGGGGGACTATTGCACTTGCATAACCTTCATTGGAAAAAATCCGGTATTGCGCCGCTTGTGGTTGTGGTGGTGGAGGTGGGGGCACGTTGTATTTTTTACCATGGCCTCGATGATTTGGTTGTGGAACTTGAGGCACATCATCCAGTTGTTCTTCCTCTCCGTCCACCTCGCCCAATGGAAAATTTTTGAGATTATTGTTCGCCATTTTGTACCTACGATTACTTCAACAAATTAGTAACATGGACGGAAAAGAAGATATTTTAACAACACACTCAAATATATAGCTAACACCATAAAGTCTCCCCGGCAATGACGCCAAAAATTGATCCACGTCCAATCCGCACTCAATAGTGAGTGGAGACGGTCGTTGCAATTATTATACCCAACTAGAGTCTGGGTCGAAATTAAGGTAGATACTTGAAAAGAGAACGTGAAATAACTAAATTACACTTCCAAACAAAGAGTGATTGTTGTCCAAATTAACACTACGAGATTAAACTAATTGAAAGTAACTAGAAAGAGAATAATAGTTTTTGGTGTTTTTAAATAAATGGGAAAAAGCCTAGGGATTTAACCTTCACCTAGGTGCAAACCTAATGTGTAAACTAAGTTATTGCATGTTTTACAAATCAGGGTGTATTATAACTCTCAATTCTCAAGTACCCACTCAATACCTCTCGGTTATACAGTGGTTATGCCCAAATTGGCTTTCTCAAGTCCAATTGGGTAGCAATGCAAACAATTGATATGAGTCCAAGTCGGATTTTCCCTATCTCTAGTTCAAAACCCTTTAATCAAGCTAGCCAAAATCTTAACTAGCTCAATTCCTTGTTAGCCACATTTTTCTAGACTAGGTTCCTCTTTCTCAAGCAAGAACTAAGTTAAATAGGCATGAATCAATGTTTGCAACCATTGCTTCTAGAAATAATGCATAAACAAGGCTAAATAATAAACACCCAATCATAAACAAATATTAAAATTAATAAACTATAAGGTGTACACACTAAGATTGGGTCACAACCCTAGATAAAATCTAGCTACTCATGCTAGAAAGCAAAGAAAATAAAGTAGAAGAAGTAATTAAAGCCATAACCTATAAATAATTAATAACATTAATGATTCTTCACCAATATTTGTCACTACTTTCCCAAAAGGGTAAAATGTAACTGCTACAGCTGCTAAAAATATAAAACTTGCCCTAAAAAAGTATTTTCCGTCTGTTTATAGTGCCCAAATATTCGCTGACAAAAATGCCATTCGGGAGGTTCTGCGGCCTAACAATTCCATGTGCGGTCAGCACTTTTCTTCTTCTCATGAGTTAGGAGGAATTCTGCAGCCGCACAATTCCATCTGCGGCTGCACTTCAGCTTCTGCGGTCGCACTTTTTGACTGTGGACCGCACTTTGACGAGGCTTCACACTTGATCTTTTTGCACCTTCTCTGAACTTTTTCAATCTTGTCAGTGTGACCAGCTTATACGGGCACACAATTTGGTATGCGGACCGTGCTTCTTTAAACTCCTATGAGGCTTCAGGTCTCTTTCTGCGGCCGCATATGTATTTCTGTGGACCGCACAATCTTCTGCATACTGAACTTCTGCCTACATTTCTCCTTCTTGTGTTTTTGAGCTGGAATACTCCTTTTTGAGTTAGGTTTCTTCTTTTAGCTCCAATCCTCCAACATGCATGCAATTCACACGATTTCATTAGTTTTGAGAATAAAAATCAATACTTTCAGATTAAAACTAAAGCAAGAAGGTGCTAATATGTGGTTAAAATCCATACCTATCAGTATACTTGACATGAAGGCATAAAGATATATTTTTCTCATGCTAATTGACACTTGATGTCTCTATTTGATGTTTAGAGCTTGAAATCACAATTTATCTTGATAAATCCATGTCTAGGTGATTTCTGTGAAAAAGTTGATGCCTTGATTGATATACCTGAAAAGCATGCTTATTTCTCCTCGTATTATGATAGAGTTGAACCTGACCTCGTCATTGCTTTCAGATCGAGGTTATGCTACTGACTAAGTATATATGATCGGTTATACTCATACTACATTCTGAACTTTATGTGTAGATTCAAGGGTTGGACCTAGTTGGGCATTGTGAGCTGAGCTGTGTCGTGCTGTTGAGACCGAGGTAGAGCTGCTTTCCGATTACAGTCCCTGGCATCTCTTCCTATCTTTTATTACTGTTATGTCTTTCAGACAATATTGTATTTTGTTTAGACTTTGTATTTGTTACTCTATAGAGCTCATGCACTCGGTGATACCAGAATTTTGGTGGTTTTCGGCTGTATCATCATTTTGAATTCATTAAGTTATGTTATTCCGCTATTTGAGACCATTTCTTATCATTGTTGAAGTTTATTTCCGCATATTTGTTGTTGGCTTGCTAGCAAACGATGTTAGGCGTGACAATATTGCTATAACATAGGAATAAATTAATTGAATTAATAGTGATATAACAACTTGCCCAAGTTAAATAACAATGTCCAAATAAGTCACGCCGTGAAACTTTACTGATTCAATATTAACCATGATATACTACGCAATATACCAATATACCCCTAATTTGTTGTAAATATCTTTTAACTTACCAATAGTCACAATATTCATGGTAACTTTTTTTTAGTTAAACTGAAAAGTTTATTTAACCAAGTGTAAATATGTACAACCACCCGCTAATTGGACTCTAAAGTCGGGTCTCACAAAAAAATACCCAAAACTTCGTAACATTTAAGATCCTCTACTAGATCTCACTCTATAGTGCCTAGGTTCCTATTAACATGGATATCTATTTATCCTATTTAATATTGTCCTCCATTTACAATGTTTTTCTCCCATAAATGTGTAATTGTAAGACAATTTCTCTAACTCTATTACTATTCTCTTTCCTTGTATTTTGAAATCTTCTGAGGTTCCTTTCCATCCATGTGTGGTATACTGCTGCTGCAAAAGCACTTCCCAGTATTCTCCATTAAATGTTCCCACTCCTTATTTTTGTAGCCAGCCAGTCGACTTCTTCATGCCACCAGCCTATTTGTCTGTTAGTACCAAACAAGCCTTACAAGTTCTGCTAGATAAACTTAGAGTATGGGCACTCGAAAAACAAGTGATCATGTGTCTCTTCTTCATCAGTTGTACAGAGGACACAAGCAGTGGGTACTAGTATCTCCCATTTGGTTAATCTGTCCACCGTCTCTAATCTCTGGTGAATTTCCATCCACAAGGTGAGTGGATGTCGAGGCATAATGCCTTGTGTCATGAATAGTGCCTTCTAGGAAACCTTTGGAAATTGTGGTTGGAGTGAGGTGTATGCTTTGCTGATGGTGTATTTCTCTTGAGCAACATATGTATTCAGTTCAGTAATCCACGAAGCTAACCATTTTTTAGCCTCAAAGATCTTTCTCACCAACCAACTAGCCTGTCTAGGTGTATCCATGCTCTCCAAGTCCTTCATTTTTATATAGTGATTGTGGATCCACCTGACAAGAGTTTGTCTTTCTTTTGTGCAAGTACCCATAGTAGTTTGCCCATTGCTGCTCAATTCCATAGAGTAAAGTTGATGATGTTCAGACCTCCTGGAGACTTTGGCCTGCATATGGTGTCCCGTGCAATATGAGCTTTCTTGCCTTCAGTAAATCCATGCCATAGAAATTTCCTGCATACTCATGTGACCATATCTTGTACCTTCTTCGGTAGTAGAAATACCTGTGCCCAATAAGTTTGCATTTCTAGGAGGACTCTCCCTGCATAGGATAAGAATCTAGCCGTCCAATATCTCACTCTTTCTGCAATTCTGTCCACCAATGGCAGACGTTGGCTGATTGTGAGCTTCTTGGAGGACAATGGAACTCCTAAGTATTTGAAGGGCAGGGCTCCAGTGGTGAAGTGCAGTTCCTCAAGTATTGCATCTTTGCATTGTGTCGACACACCTGCTACATACAATGAGCTTTTTTCCATGTTTCCTTATAATCCTGAGGCAGCAGAAAAGTGTTCCAACCATCTCATCATAAGGTTAATAGACACCTTGTCTGCTCGACAAGACATCTATAATTTTGTACATTGTAGAGCAGCAAGCTATAGGTCTGAACTCTTTTACATAATTTGGATTTTCCACCTTGGAGACAAGTGACAGTTGTATAGTTGATCTCCCTTAGCACTTTCCATGTTTCAAAAAATTACAGTACTTCCTGTGCGACATTTTCACCAATCACTTGCCAGTTTTCTTTATAAACCTTAGCTGGATAGCCATCTATCCCTGGTGCTTTGTCTAGTGACAGGCCTTGCACAACTTTTAGAACCTCTTCTCTTGTCACATACACTAGTAATTGTTGTTATTGTGCAAGTGACAAGAAAAGGCCACCCCTGACTATGTTGATGTCAATTCCAAGTAGTACTAGGGTAGCCTCCCCTAGCAGTTTCTTAAAAAATTGCACAAACTCCTGTTGAATCTGCATGGGCTGTTAATCTCACATTCTGTTATGTACAAATAGATGTTACTCTATTCCTTGCTTGTCTGGCCTCCAGTTGTGCATGAAAATATTTAGTATTGAAATCTCCATGAGTAATCCAGATAGCCCTAGACTTCTGCCTTAGGATCTTTTCATGGATAGCATCCCATTTCTCAATTAGCATAATATTGTTCTGCTCTTGCTCAATCAGTTCTGGGTTGAGGTGATCCTCGTTCAGAGCCTGATGTATAGTCTGAAGGTCCCCCATTATTTGTTTGAACTTTACCTCCACTGATGAGTATTCTCTTTGTATTACCCTAGTATGCATCTCCAACAGTTTCAGCTTCCTGCAAATGGTATACATAGTGTGCCCCTGTATGGCTTGTCCCCATATATGTTCCACTGCCTTCTTATAGTCCTCCTGTTGTAACAGGACATTCAGTAATCTGTATGGCTTCTTAACATGCACCCTATATACTTTTTGTTAAGTATAAACTTAAATCAAAGGTATACTGGTATTTCTTTAATCAAGAATGTAAATATATTTCTTCAAATTATAGCTTTTTTCATCCTCTAAAATTTAATTAATATAGACAACTTTCTTATCACTTTATCATTTCAAGATTTTTTTTATCAATTGGCTAAAATAATTTGTATTAATCTTCTCTACAATTGGAACTAATCAGAATAAAGTTCATTTACTTGTTGAAGAAAACAAAAAATCAGTTAATTGAGAAATATTTTACTAAAAATCAATTAAGAACCGAGAGTGTCGAGCGGAAGTGTGCTGATTAAGCAGGGCATGTCACGTTAACTCCCACAATAACATTCTCAATCTCATGTGCTATATCTTCAATGGAAGCTTCATCCCACATCTACAACAATACCTATTTCTTTGTCAAAATACATGTTCCTTCTAAAATTTCTGATGTAACTGTGGGAATTTTAAGGAAATTTAGAGTTAAAATGGTCAAAAGATAATTGAAGGGAAGATTTTAGAAGCATCAAGTGTAAAATAATATTCAAGGGGACAATGACGGATAATTATTTTCCTCCGCTAAGGTATTTTTGTAAAAGTCCCTTTAAAATTCTCACAAATCCTCTAAATTAGGCTCACTCCCTCTTAAGCTTAATTTCCCTTAAACTAGAAAAAGAGGCATTCCCCGTCGGAACAAAATCACTTAAGGGTTATTTTTTTTAAATCTATAAAAGAAGAATTAGTTGTTGTTTGGATATAAAAAATATGAGATTTGATAAAATATAGTAGTAATTTTTAATGTTAAGTTGAAGAAAAATATATTTGAAGATTAAAATTATATTTGGACAAGTACTCACTTAAATCGGCAGACCCACGTACCAAGTCACCAAACCGCAAGCCTGCAGCTCGGGCAACCTGCGATGGCGAGTTTGGTCTCTCCCTTACAGCTCAGGGCTTCAACCCTTTTGATATGTACATTAGCGGCTTCTGTCTGTCTCACTAATTCCGTTTGAGTGAGCTTAATATCGTATTTCTAATGCTGGCTAGAACGAATAGTAAATTTGGAATGGGTATGCTCCCTAGAAAATAACCTGTTCTCTATTATTTTTCTGACTCTCGCTAAAGATAAGAATATATTTTTTTTCTTTAAAAAAAACCTTGTTCCTAATATGGCCTTTCTTTCTTCCTTCACAGCCCTTAAATCTTTCTATATTTGATTCTATGTTGAATGAAGTTTTAGGGTTGAGAAATGATAATGGAGACGAATATGCCCATCACCAACAAAATGAGAGTGGAGACAGATAGTGAGACATTTACAGAAGTGCCCTATGATTACAACAATTGGTCATCCACAATAATCTTTTTTGGCGAATTAAAATGAAGAAGATATAGGTGTGTATGCTTTTGACTCTGATGAGTGCATCGTGTACTACGTTTTGTCCTACAAACGGATGAAGCTTCTTAATCGGGAATTAGGATATACTGCTGGTGACTTTAAAGTGTACTTTGTTGGCGACGTCATATATAATGAGCAGCATGATGAGATAATTTACCCTCGAGAAGTCAAAGTTTATGATATTTGCACTAGGTAATGGGTGGATGGCTTGCCAAAGTTGAAAGATCACAAGTCCGCGCCGTTTGTGTTTTTCCTTGATGGGCGGCCTTAAGTGATTTCTAGTGGTGCACTATATGATGAATCACACTTCGAGATGCTGGATTTCAATATGCCCCTTTTATTGGAAATATGTAATGGCATGTCAAAATTCTATGATTACTGACTACTCCAAGAAGATGTTGTACATACGGTTGGTTGAATTTTCTTACAGCGATTGCAAATCAAATATTTATGGTTACAACTTGGATGATAACGGGTGGAGCGTGCACAACGGGCTTATTCCTTTGATAGCTCGCACATGTAATCTGTTGAAATCCTGTTGGTCGGATCATTGTATAATTGTAGAGATTACTTGTAAAAATTTAAGATATTCGAGTACCTAGATGCACGACGAACTATTCTGATCATTCGTGATCTGGAGAATGAAATAGAGGTGCACAATAATACAGTAGATTGCGATTATGTGGATGATATTCATCACGATGATGATCCACCCATCAAAGGAATATGGGAGATTGATTTCACCAGCAGTGTTGCTCAAGATGTGCTTCTTGATATGTATGCTGTGGGCCATCTAATTTATCTAGGCAAGAAGAATTCATGTCCAAGGTTTTCTTTTGTTATCTTGTACATTTGCCGGTCTTGTTTAGAAGCTTTTCATGTGGGTACATCCACGTTTGAACTGAAACGTGCAGTTGGAGTGAATTCAACTGAATCATTCATTGCCAACACCATTTGCTATCAGTACCCACACATAAAGGTGGTTTGGAAACTACTTACCTGCAACAAGTTATGTAAGTTTCTCCCCCTTCCACTTGCTATTGCATGGTGCCCAAACGAATCGTAAAGTTTGTTCTTTACATATATAGTAATAGTTTAGTCAACACTTGCATAACTACATCTTATTATGTTAGTAGAATTACAATGATAAGTAGATTCTTTTTCTTTATTTTCCTTTTCTGATCAACACACTTTTGACCTCTGGATCATTCTTATTGATGAGGGAGGGAATTTGTTCTCCTTAGAACTAACAACGTTCTTCCTCAGTTATCATTGGCGCTAGTGCTTACCTTGTTTTAGTTAGGATTGGATTGTTTTGCACTATTTGTTTAGGTATGGCTAGGGCCCGTAACGGGTTGGGTCAACATGGGTTAAACCACTAAAAAGCGGATCAAAACCCAACCTGCTCAACTTACCCGTGTTTTACTATTTTAAAGGACACTCCATCTACTATAGGAAGACTTGAATTTGTCCTTTTGTAACATGTACATTCAGTAGCTAATAAATTTTGTGCTAACTCTAATTTTTCTTATAACATTTTATGTCAAAAAATTGCTTTTCAATGTACACATTTTACTAATTAATAGCTGTTATAAAAAGGCAAAAAGGAGAAACTTAGTACTATTTAATAGTTGTCCAAATATTTAAAAATTAGTCATCCTTTCGAAATATATATATATATATATATATAAAAGGTGGCCTTATCTTTAGGCTTTTTATTTGTGAGCCTTGTTGGCACATTTGGAGCCTTTTATTTAAGGCCCTGTTAGTCAAATAAATGGCCTTGTATTTTGAGAGGATGTGGCCAATTGTTGGCCAGTCATTTCTTTCTTCTCTTCCTATATAGTGAAGACTCTCTACTCATTTGGAAACACACCAATAAGACTTGTCTTCAATTCTTGTTTCTTCCTTTCTTCCTTTATTAAGAGTGTTTTGTATGAGAGTTAGTGTTGGGAAGCACTTGTTTGAACCCTTTCTTTGGATTGATCTTGTGAGGTTATTCTCTTAGGGTATTTGGGATTAATTAGAGTGTTTACTCCAATTTTGTACTCTCTTTTGTACTGTTATTGTTATAGTAAATTGCCCCTCTCCGCTTGTGGACGTAGGTCACTTTGACCGAACCACATTAAATTTGTGTCTTCTTTATCTGCTTTAATTGTCGTTGTTATCAACTTCCATTATCTTTATTATTGCCATTATACCGTTGTTTAGCTATATTCCGCACTACCCGGATTCCGGATCCTAACAATATGTTAGAAAACAGAGAAAGATAAATTGCAAACCACTCGTCCAAAACTCAAAAAAAAAAAAGCACAGAGACGTGGGAATTGGGAAGAACCCAAAAAGAGTGGAACAAGTCTCCTGACAAGCAACTGGAGTAACTTTTCAATGTAAAGATTGTACAACTTCCTTTAAAAGCTATAGGAATTCCGGACTTACGGATCTTACCATTACAATGATTAAGCTAGAGCAAGTCCCCGGGTCAAGTGTGGGCTATATCACAGATCAATTTGGGCTATTAAACTGGTTGTGTAATGGGTTAACTTGGGCATTGCCCATCTTAGCCCATTTGTAAAATAGTTCTTTCCCAACCCGTTAAATTCTGGTTGGGTTGGGCGGGTCATAGTTTCTTGGGCAAATTTTGCCACCTTGGTATGACCTCTAGGTTGGTTATTTTTAGGATGATAGGAAAGGAGACAATTATCTAGAGTAGCATATCTAATGCTTCTAAATATATGAAATATTATCAGCATTTTGTCTTGGTTGTTTTGGTCAATGTCATTATTAGCTTTCCCAAGTACTTGTTATTTTTCTTATTCTTATGTATCAAGTAAGAGCTTTCCTGAGTGCTTAGTTATTTGTTATATTTTGTCCCAGGTGATGTCAAAGATGATTGAACTGTCTAATTGGCAGCAATAGTAATCTAGATTCTCATTGGGTAAGCCTTTTCTTAGTTGCATGTATTTTAGAACTGTGATTCATTTTTGTTTTTGATAAGGTAAGGTATTTTATTTATAAAATGGTACCAAGGAGGTACTACAAAAGTACAAATGAGAAAATCAAATCATCTTAACAGTTACAACGTCAGAGCTTCCGAAGAGTCCAAAAGAAAAGCTGGATTGTCCAGTGTATTGCTCCTACACAATTGACACAAGATTGGAGAGCGTCTATACTTTACAATAGATGGAGGTTGTTTCTTTCCTTCAAAACACCTACTGTTTCTTTCCAACTACATAATGGGATAGTCTCCAGAGTTGCTTCTTCCTTTTCTTGATCCTTTGTCCTTGCCAGCAAAACAGTACTTCTGTCACATCTTGAGCATCACCCAAGCTACTCCAGAAATATTTAAGAGAAGAGGCACCAAGATGTGTTTGTTTTGTCCATACTTTATAGATTAGGAAAAATCTCTATCAGTTTCCCTATTGGGTCTATCGGAAACAGCCTCTCTATCTTCTCAAGATAAGGGTAAGGTCTACACACATACTGCCCTCCCATACCTCACTTGTAGAATTATACTGGATTTGTTGTTGTTGTATCTGTCTTCCAAAGTTTAGTATACCTCTCATTCCCTATTCTGATTCTGGCATTAAGCTGTGAAATTCATCCATGAGTTTGCAAATGTGTTTACAAAACAGCATCATTATGCATCATCACTAGTTTTGGGGTATAAAAATCTTTTTTGCCATACTTGGTGATGACCACTTCCTTCCAAAGCTCCTCCTTGTGATCTTTTAATCTCAATAGCCACTCACTTTAAAGGCACTTATCGTGAAGCTTGAGAATTTTACATGATCGTTGGCTTTCTCCAAATCTAATTCACAAATGCCTCCAGCTCTACCCTTCTTCTGGTAGTAGTCAAGGCATCCATTGGCTATTAAGGCAGCCTCAATCTCCCTACCAGTAATGAATGTGTTGATTTTCAGAGATCAATTTGCCAATGACTTTCTTGAGCTTTTCAGCAAGAGCTTTTGAAATGAGTTTATAGATGATCCCAAGAAGGCTAATGGGCCTGTAGTCATTGATTTACTTTGCACCTTTCTTTTGCGGACGAGGACAATGAAAGTAGAGATAGAACTCGTTATCATCAGAGAGCACAGCTAGCTTATCATCATGCCATTATGGCCTCCACGATTCTTTCTCAATAAATAGATTTTTATAAAATTCCACAATGTGATCCCTGACCAAGTTGTTGTCTTCCAGAATCACTCCTCCAGTCTCAATCTTGTCATTTTTGCTGAACCTTTTGTGAGCATTGGCCATCCGTTGAAACATTTGTGTTACTGTTGCCTTGTTTATTCCGTAAACATATGGAATTTTGCCTCAAAGAAGCCTCTACATCTTTGCAATTTCCTCCAGTTCATGTAAAACAGTAAAAGATATGCTTTCTCTAGTTTTTTTTTATGGTAATAAATGTGAAATTATATTACCAGTTAGTCAACCAAATTCAAATTTACAAAGAGAGAGCACTTTACCTGGTGACTCCAGGAAAAGCCTCACTAAACAAAACAAATTAACAACTCACCTAAGACATTCAATATCTATCACTAACTACATAGCCTATGTATTATGTATCTAGCCTTCCTAGCTCGTTTTGAATTCTTTATCATATCCACTCTTTCTCTAATTATATTTTGGATCTGTTGCACTATCAGACTACTCTGTACAGTAGAGTCCCTAAATATCTTCCAGTTTCTTGCCTGCCAAATCTGGTATAAGCCTGCTCCATACACTGCTGCGATAATGCTTTCTTCATCACACTCCATCTCCTACTCTATATTCTGCTTAAGGATTGGAGAGCATCCTGCTGCTGAAGTCTGGTACCACTCTATTGATTTAACATCTCCCATAGTTGTATAGACCATAAACAATTAGAAAAAAGATGTATAACGCTCTCTATTCCAGCTCCATTACACAGTACACATGTAGTATTTTCACATTGTAGTCCCATTGCCAACATCCTTTCCTTTGTCAATAGCCTACCTTGAACAGCAAGCCATAGGATGAACCTATGTTTTGGTAGGCTACTTGTGTTCCACACTAGCTCTACAATATCCATTTTTGGTGTGTCACCAATCAGTTTTAGGTATCCTTGTATTACTGAATATTTACCATTCGCATTCAGACAATATTTTCCATTCCTATAGCAGTTCACCATGCACAACTTCAGTTTGTGTAGCCTCTTCCAATACCAACTACTATCAGCCTGAGGTATGTGATTCCAGAAATCCACTCCATTGTTCATCTAGAGACCATGCACCCATTTTACCCATAGGTTATCAACTTTTTCCATAATCAACCAAATCATTTTACATACAGAAGCTTTATTCCAGTTCTTACATCCTTTTACTTTTAAACCACCCCTGCTTCTTAGGTTTGCATATTTTCTCCCATGAAACTAATGACAACTTCTTCTTCTCTTCTGAGCTTCCCCATAAAAACTCCCTGCACTTTCTATCTACCTCATTCAACATACTCTGAGGCAACACAAATACTGCACCCCAAAAATTATGAACCGCGAATAGCACAGAGTTTATGACCTGCAACTTCCCATCATAGGATAAGTGTCTTATAGAAGTTGCCCTGATTTTCTCTGTGATCTTAACAGTCAATTGGTGACACTCCATTTTATTCCACTTTTTGGGGGATAGGAGAAGGCCCTGGTATCTGATAGGGAAAGCTCCCAAAGTGAAACCAATCATTTGAATTATTCTTGCTTTTTTCTCCTCATCAACTCATGCTATGAATATATTTGATTTATCAATGTTGGCCACTAGCCTAGATGCCTCTGAAAAGTGGTGCAATGCTTCCATTACCCTCTTCACTGAGCTATCATTTTCTTTACAGAAGATCATTAAATTATCAGCAAAAATCGAGTGTGTAAGCTTCTGTCTTTTACACATTGGGTGATATCTGAAGTCTGGTAGCTGTCTCACCCTATTTAGAATTCTTGAGAGGTACTCCATGACCATGACAAATAACAATGGAGAGATTGGGTTCTCATGACGTAAGCCCCTCTTTCCTTCAAAATACCTATGCCATGTACCATTCACTTTGACTGAAAAAGTAGTAGTGGTCACATATGCCATAACTAGCTGTGTGAAGCTGCTCGAAAAACCAAATCCTAGCATCATCTCTGCTAAGAAGTCCCACCTAACCATGTCATAAGCCTTCCTTAGGTCTATCTTCATTAAGCACCTAGGAGTAGTCTTTCTTTGGTAGTGCCTCAGTAGGTCATGGAAAATGAGGACATTATGGACCAAAGATGTACCTTGAATAAATGCAGCCTGGGATTCATTCACTAGGTGTGGCAGTACTTGCTTCAACCTTTTGCATAACATCTTAGAAATGCACTTATATACTACATTACAACATGAGATAGGCCTGAACTGGCCAAAATTTAAAGGATTGGCAACCTTTGGGATCAATGTAATTATAGTAGCATTTATTTGCTTGAGGAGCTTCCCATTTCTAAGAAACTCTAATACTGCCTTGGTCACATCTGAGCCCACAATATCCCAAGCTTCCTTGAAAAAAATACTTCCAAATCTATTTGGTCCTGGACTTTTATTCACATTGATGCTCCACATAGCTTCTTTTACACTTTATCAGTATAGGGTCCCAACCGTTTCATTTGTTGGTTAGCAGTCAACCTGTAATCATTCTCCAAGAACCAGTGGACTATACCTCCTCTGCATTCTCCCTGTTCACCCAATAACTTCTTATTGTAATCAACAAATATGTCTGCTATGGTATCCGGTTCATACTGCATTTGATCATTATGGTCTTGTAGTTGTGTGATTGCCTGCATTAACCTCCTGTGCTTAATTACTGAGAAGAAGTATTTGGTGTTGTCATCTCCTACCCTAATCCATGTTGCCTTAATTCTCTGCTGAAGGAACATCTCTCCTAAGTAGCTTGACCTTCTGATTTTTTCCCCCATAGCCTTCTCTTCCAGCTAAAAATCATTGTTCACTGGGAGCTTTTGGAGTTCCTCCTGACTCCTCAATAGATTAACTCTATCCTTTGCTGCCTCTTCCACAGTGTTACTAAAATGGTCCCTATGTAAGGTCTTCAATTGTTGTTTAAGCATCTTTAACTTCTTAACTACTTGGAATATTTTATACCCCCAATACTCTGAGACCATACATTTTTCACAATTTTCTTAAACTATGGATAAGCACTCCACTTGTTACAGTATCTAAATGTTTTCCTTGCCTGGTTGGTAGTCTGTGCTAGTGTGATCTGAATAAGACTGTGATCACTCATACCTTCAGGCAGAAATTTTGCTCTACAGTCTACCACATTGTCCATCCATTCACTGTTTACAAGCACCTAGTCAATTATAGATAAAATCATTCCACTCTCATACTTATCATTCTAGGTGTATGAGCATCCATTATTTGGCAATTCAGTTAAACCAGTTACATCCAAACATGACTGGAAATCAATTACTTCATTAAGTGTGATCGGGTTGCCTCCTTGTCTATCCTCTACATGTAGCACAAAGTTGAAGTCTTCTATAGGTATCCATGGCTTGTGTCCCATTCCAGTTAAATGGCAAATATATTCCCATAACTCTCTCCTTTCTTCTCTTAAGTTGTAAGGATACACAAATATTGCTAAAAATTCCATTTGCAATGTCATAAATATTGCTGCACATGTAATAGCCTGAGCATTCTCACTGAGGACAGTAAGTTTATAGTAGTCTGATCTCCATAGTATCAAAATCCTTCTATTGTAGTGTGAGGCATTATTTGAATGGAATTGCCATCCACCAAATATTTTATTAACTACTTTTTCTACTTTATTATATTTAATTCTAGTCTCCAATAGACCAATTAATCCCACATTCAGATCATTGCAGAGAATTTTGACCTCCTTCTACTTTGTAGGGCCATTTAGGCCCATAACATTCCAACTAAGAATATTAACCGTCTCTCACAGGGAGAGATGCTTGGCCACCCACATTCCTCTGACTTTCTTTTTCCTTATCCTCTAGAACTTTCTCCAATGCTTGGAATGTATTAGTAATAGTCACCACATCCTTAATAACTACAAGAGCATTAGCATGTTTCTGCGGCTGATTCAACCATGTACCATGTTGTTTCCTATTTCTCCCAGAACCTTGTATCACTGGAGTAACGATCCGACCGATCGTTTTGAGAGTTATAGCCCTATTCCCCCATTTACTGCTCATTTTGTACTTTATAGAAGTTATGTGATTTGTTGGGGAAGTCGGTTCGGGTCCGGTAAGGTTTTAGAATGAATTGAGACACTTAGTCTCATGGTTGAAAGTTTAAGTTGAAATGGTTGACTGGATGTTGACTTATATGTAAACAACTTCGGAATAGAGTTTTGATGGTTCCGTTAGCTCCGTTGGATAATTTTGGACTTAGGAGCATCTCCGGATTGTGATTTGAAGGCCGTAATGTAATTAGGCTTAAAATAGCAAAAGTTGGATTTTTGGAAAGATTAACCGGGAGTGGACTTTTTGATATCGAGATCAAATTATGATTTCGAAAGTTGGAGTAGGTCTCTAATGTCATTTATGACTTTTGTGCAAAATTTGGGGTCAGTCGGACGTGATTTGATAGGTTTCGGCGTCGTTTTTAGAAGTTAGAATTTCTTAGTTTTAATAGGCTTGCATTGGGGGCGATTCGTGTTTTTGATATTGTTTGATGTGATTTTAGGGATCGACTAAGTTTGTATCATATTTTAAGACTTCTTGGTAAGTTTGGTTGAAGTCTCGGGGGCCTCGAGTTGATTCCATATGGTTAACAGATCAAAAGTTGAAGTTGAGAGATTTCTGAAGTTGGACTCTGCTGGTGTAACCGCACATGCGAAACATTGATCGGAGGTGCGGGTTGGGTTGCGTAGGTGCGAGTTTGGAGGGGAGTGTGCAGGTGGCCGCAGGTGTAAGGGAATTGCTGTACCTGCGGGATTGCAGATGCGGCAGGGGGACCACAGAAGCGGAATTGTGCAGGGGAGCTGGGCTCCGTAGAAGCGGCCTGGAGGCTCGCAGAAGCGTGTCCGTAGGAGTGGAGTAAGGGACCGCATGAGCGAGGGAAGCTGTAGAAGCGGGTATGTTGTCGCTTTTGCGACGCTGTAGATACGGCTAAGTTTCTGCAGAAGCGGAAGTGCTGGACAGAATACTTAAATACAAGGGCTCGCGATTTTGCTTCATTTTAAACATTTTAAGCTTGGGTTTGGTGATTCTTGAGAGGAATTTTGAGGGGTTTCTTGAGTTAAGTCCCTTGTGCTCATTTTTGATCAATAATTTTGTTTCCCCATTGATTTTCCCATCTAGTTGGAGTGTATTTAAGGTGTAAATTTCGAGTTTGAGGCTAGGGATTTGGAGAGTTTGATTTTGGAGATTTGGGTGACGATTTGGTGTCGGATTGTGATAAATTTGGTGTGGTTGGACTCGTGGATGAAGGAGCTTTCGGGTTTGGTTATTTGTACTTATGCTATACCTTGCACTTCGTGTGCAGATCCAGGTATTTTTGGATACGGTGGGTATTAATTCCATCGCACAGTTGATCTTTTGGAGATTTCACGGTAGCTGCCCGGCGTTTTGCAGACCTTGTCTCTGTTTTCCCATCTTTTCGCTTATTGTATTTAGTTTCAGAGTATCGTAGACAATATTTTCCAGGCTTGTGATGTGAAGATGTTCATGTATTCTGTGACACCCTGATAGTTGGGAACTTCCGCGTAGAGTTTTGGATTTCTATCCCTGTTTATGGGAATTGTTATTATTTAAACTGCTTTAATTCATTTTTCTGTTAAAAGTGTTGGAATTATTTTGTAATGTTGGCTTGCCTAGTACCACGTTAGGTGCTATCACGACAGGTTAGGATTTTTGGTCGTGACAAGTTGGTATCAGAGGCTAGGTTACATAGGTCTCACGAGTTATGAGCAGGTTTAGTAGAGTCTTGCGGATCGGTACAGAGACATTTGTACTTATCTTCGAGAGGCTGCCAAACCCTTAGGAAACTTCACATTCTTGTATTCTTATCGTGCGAATTTGTTGATTCCGATCACCAAATTTTTGTTGTTCTACTCTCTCATAGACGGTGAGGACACATGCTACCGGACAGGACGACCAGCCACTAGTACTACCAACTAGAGCCACGGGAGGCCGAGGTCAAGGGGACGCGGTAGGGGAAGAGGTGCAGCTCGCACAACAGTTAGAGCAACACCTGTAGATCCACTAGTTGCTCCAGCTCAGGAGCAGGTTCCAGATGTAGCTGAGCCATTGGGTCTAGCTCAGGAACCAGCTGTGCCCATTGTGATTCCAGGCCTTCAGGAGGCTCTGACCTAGATATTGACTGTTTGCACTGGCCTTGCCTAGGTGGTTTCGGCTCAGGCCGCACCAGCCACTTCCTAGGCCGGGGAGGTACTCATAACCCCACCGCTCGTACTCCAGAGTAGGTGATACAAGGACTCCAGACACCAAGGGTACTACCAGCCAAGCCAGTTGCAGCTGCTCAGGCGCAGGTGGGTCCCGTTATGACTGATGATGAGCAGAGGATTTTTGAGAGGTTTGGGAGGCTCCATCCTCCATCATTTAGTGGGGATGAGTCTTAGGATGCCTAGGAATGTTTGGATAGGTGCCTACAGATTCTTCGCACGGTAGGGTTCTAGAGAGCACTGGGTCTCATTCACTACTTTTTAGTTTACTGAGGCTGACTTCACATGCTGGGAGGCTTATGAGAGGCGCAGGCTAGTCGGTGCAACATCACTTACATGACATAAGTTCTCTGTTCTCTTCTTGGAGAAGTTCGTGCCACAATCTCGCAGGGAGGAGCTGCACAGACAGTTTGAGCAACTTTGTCAGGATGGCATGTCCGTGACCTAGTACGAGATGAGGTTTTTGAAGTTGGCTCGTCACATAGTTTGGTTAGTTCCCACTGATAGGGAGAGGATTAGGAGGTTTATCGATGGCCTCACATATCAGTTGCGGTTGCTTATGACTAGGGAGAGGGTATTTGGTGCTACTTTCGACGAGGTGGTCGATACTGATCAACAGATAGAGATGGTCCGCATTTAGGAGCATGGTGAGCGGGAGGCCATGAGGCCTCGTGGATCGGGTGGTTTCAGTGGTGTTCCTTCTGGGGGTCAGTTCTACCACGGTAGGGATCGTCTTTATAAGCACGCTCAGATGGCTCGTCCAGTTCACCTTGGTGCATCATCTAGCCATGGTTCATACTGTTCTCATCAGGGTCAGTCATCCCTCAGTTCCCTTCTAGCTCAGAGTTCGTCCCGTGATCCATCGGTTCAAGGTTCATCTATGCCGGGTCCTTCTAGCAGTTATCCCGGTGCTCGGGGCTCCCTTGAGTCCCCACCACCAACACCGAGGAGTTGCTTTGAGCGTGGGGAGTTTGGGAATATGTGGAGGCAGTATCCTCGTTGCCCTGGAGGTCTAGTGTAGCAGAGGAGTCAGGCTGCGACTTCAGCACCAGTTACTTCACCACCCGCCCAGCCATCTCGGGGTGGGGCTTAGTCAGCTAGGGGTAGCCCAAGAGGGGGAGGCCGATCAGGTGGAGGCCATGCCCGATTCTATGCTATTCTTGACAGGCCAGATGCTGTTGCTTCAGATGCAGTGATCACATGTATTATCGCAATATGCCACAGGGATGCCTCTGTATTATTTGACCTTGGTTCCGCTTATTCGTATGTATCATCGTATTTTGCTCATTATCTGGATATGCCCCGTGAGTCCTTAGTTTCATCTGTTCATGCGTCTACGTCAATGGGCGATACTATTATTGTGAAGCGTGTGTATCAGTCGTGTGTAGTGACTATTGGGGGATTTTATTTTTGGTAAATTCCACTAGGCTTTATGCCTAGGGTTGATTTTTATATAAATATAATGTAAAGTACAACAAAGGAGGGGGATATGAATCTTACTTCCAAAAATATGATGGATATACACTTGGTCCTCTAACATGTCGACCAAGTGAATCCTGAAATATGATGAGTTTGAAATATGATGATGTACCAATTGCCTTTCTTAGGTGATAGACAATTGTGTATACAAAAAACAATGTGAAGTGAATCTAGTTCAACAATACAAAAAAACAAAGGTGATCCAAAGTAAAGTAAGCAAAGGAATAGGAAATTCATCTTCCAAATACAAAAATACCTACATCTAGGTAAATGAATATTTCTCCTATGGAGTGTGGGAAAAAACATTGTAGTGTGCTATTAACTATCTCCAACTTGGCCATGACATTGGGGCCAAAGAAAGCCAAGTTGAAGATAGCTATCAAAAGAACCCAAGTAACTGGGCAGAACTGCTACTGCTGGAGGATATTTTGGACAGAAGAGATTGAGTAAATTCTGGCTTCTTTCATCCAGGAAACTTTGGAGCATGCATGTTTAACTGATGGGCTGCATCCTGTAAACTTCTGCTCCTGTGAGCTGATAGAGAATTGCATGGCCGCTAGGTTTGTGCCCCTAGGTGTTTTCTGCTGAATACCTGTAGGTGAAGCATTTTGGTACTGATGTCTAAAAGTATCCATTTGAGTAGGAACTTTCTGCTGATGAGTTGAAAGGTGAGGTACTGGATGTTGATGGTTAGTTGTTGAGGTCCTGGTTGGAGCAAACTGTGTAAGCTGTGTATTGGGGGATTGGAAACTAGAGTTAATCTCTTATTGCTTAGTATGGTTGATTTCAACGTGATATTAGGTATGGATTGGCTTTCTCCATGTCAGAATCGTCACGCTAAGACCGTGACATTGGCGATGCCAGGGTTGCCAAGGATTGAGTGGAGAGGTTCTCTAGACTATGTTCCCAACATAGTGATTTCATATTTGAAGGCCTAGCGGATGGTTAGGAAGGGTTGTTTATCTTATTTGGCCTTTGTGAGGGATGTTGGTGCTGATACTCCTTCTATTGATTCTGTTCCGGTGGTATGAGATTTTTCGAATGTATTTCCTGCAGACCTGCCGGGCATACCGCCCGACAGGGATATTGATTTCGGTATTGACTTGGTACCGGGAACTCACCCCATTTCTATTCCTCCGTATTGTATGGCATCGGTTGAGTTGAAGGAATTGAAAGAGCAACTTTAGGAACTTCTTGATACGGGGTTTATTAGACCTAGTGTGACGCCTTGGAGTGCTCTAGTCTTGTTTTTGAAGAAGAAGGATAGTACTATGGGAATGTGCATCGTTTATAGGCAGTTGAACAAAGTTACAATCAAGAACAAGTATCCTTTGCCACGTATTGATGATCTATTTGACCAGCTTCAGGGAGCGAGGGTGTTCTCTAAGATTGACTTGAGGACTGGGTATCACCAGTTGAAGATCTGGGACTTGGATATTCTAAAGACAACATCCAGGACCCGTTATGGTCATTATGAGTTCCTTGTGATTTCTTTTGGGCTGACCAACGCCCCAACAACGTTCATGCATCTGATGAACAGTGTGTTTCAGCCTTATCTTGACTCGTTTGTCATAGTGTTCATTGATGACATCCTGGTGTACTCTCGTAGTTAGGAGGAATATGCCCAACATTTGAGGATTGTGTTGCAGCAGTTAAGGGAGTCCAAATATGAGTTTTGACGTAGTTCAATGGCGTTCTTGGGGCACGTGGTGTCCAGTGAGGGGATTTAGGTCGATCCGAAGAAGATAGAGGTGGTTCAGAGTTGGCCTAGACCGTCCTCAGCTACAGAAATTGGGATTTTTCTCGGCTTGGCCGGTTATTATCATCGCTTTGTGGAGGGTTTCTCGGCTATTGCATCGCCTTTGACCAAATTGACCCAGAAGGGTGCTATTTTCAGGTGGACGGACGAGTGTGAGGAGAGCTTTCAGAAGCTAAAAACTGCCTTGATCACAACTCCAACTCTAGTTTTTCCTTCAGCTTCAGGCTCTTATACAGCGTATTGTGATGCTTCTCGGATCGGTATTGGATGTGTATTGATGCATGAGGGTAGAGTAATTGCTTATGCTTCACGCCAGTTGAAGCCTCATGAGAAGAACTACCTTGTCCATGATTTGGAGTTAGCTGCCATCGTTCATGCATTGATGATTTGGAGACATATTCTCTACGTAGTGTCTTGTGAGATGTTTACAGGTCATAGGAGTCTCCAGCATTTGTTCAAATAGAAGGATCTAAATTTGAGATAGCGGAGATGGTTGGAGCTGCTAAAGGACTATGATATCATTATTCTGTATCATCCCAGGAAGGCTAATGTGGTAGCTGATGCCTTGAGTAGAAAGGCGGTGAGTATGAGTAGTCTTGCATTCATTCCTATTGGTGAGAGACCTCTTGCAGTTGATGTTCAGGCTTTGGCCAACCAGTTTGTAAGATTAGATGTCTCCGAGCCTAGTCAAGTTCTAGCTTGTGTGGTTTCTCGGTCTTCCTTATATGATCGCATCAGAGAGCGTCAGTATGATGATCTCCATGCTTGTCCTTAAGGACTCGGTTCAGCACGGAGATGCCAGAGATGTTACTATTAGGGATGATGGGATATTGAGGATGCATGGTCGGATTTGTGTGCCTAATGTGGATGGAATACGTGAGTTGATTCTTGAGGAGGCCCACAGTTCAGGGTATTCCATTCATCCGGGTGCCACAAAGATGTATCAGGACTTGAGGCAACATTATTGGCGGAGGAAAATGAAGAAGGATATAGTGGGGTTTGTAGCTCAGTGCATTAACTGTCAGCAAGTAAAATATGAGCATCAGAGACCAGGTGGATCGCTTCAGAGGTTAGAGATTCCAAAGTGGAAATTGGAGAAGATCACCACGGATTTTGTAGTTGGGATCCCACGGACTTCGAGGATGTTCGATGCTATTTGGGTGATTGTGGATCAGCTGACCAAGTCCGCACACTTCATTCCAATTGGTACTACTTATTCTTCAGAGCGGTTGGCTGAGATTTACATCTGAGAGATTGTTCGCCTTCACGGTGTGCAAGTGTCCATCATTTCAGATCGAGGCACGCAGTTTACATCACAATTTTGTAGAGTCGTATAGCAAGAGTTAGGAACCCAGGTTGAGTTGAGCACATCATTTCACCCTCAGATGGACGGACAGTCTGAGCACACCATTCAGATATTGGAGGACATGCTACGTGCTTGTGTCATTGATTTCGGGGGTTCATGGGATCTGTTTCTGCCACTCTCGGAGTTTGTCTACAATAACTGTTACCAATCGAGCATTCAGATGGCTTTGTACGAGGCTTTGTATGGGAGACAGTGTAGGTCTTCGGTGGATTGGTTTGAGCCGGGTGAGGTTAGGCTATTGGGTACTAACTTGGTTCAGGATGCTTTGGACAAGGCTAAATTGATTCAGGCGGCTTCGCACGGTGCAGTCTAGACAAAAGAGTTATGCCGATAGGAGGGTCCGTGATGTTGCTTACATGGTTGGGGAGAAGGTTCTGCTCAAGGTTTCACCCATGAAGGGTATTATGAGGTTCGGGAAGAAGGGCAAGTTGAGCCCTCGGTATATCGCACCGTTTGAGGTACTTTAGAGGATTGGAGAGGTGGCTTACAAGCTTGACTTGCCACCTAGTTTGTCGAGTGTGCATCCAATGTTTCATGTTTCTATGCTCCGGAAGTATGTCGGCGATCCGTCTCATTTTTGGGATTTCAGCACAGTTCAGTTGGATGGTGATTTGACTTATGATATAGAGCCGCTGGCCATTTTGGATCGGCAAGTTTGAAAGTTGAGGTTAAAGGATATAGCTTCAGTAAAGGTGCGGTGGAGAGGTCAGCTAGTTGAGGAGGCTACTTGGAAGAATGAGCGGGAGATGCGGAGCAGATATCCATACCTATTGCAGATTCCAAGTACGTTTCTAGACCCGTTCGAGGACGAATGTTTGTTTAAGAGGGGGAGGATGTAACAACCCGACCGGTCGTTTTGAGAGTGTAGCCCCGTTCCCCTATTTACTGCTCGTTTTTTACTTTATACCTATTATGTGACTTTTTGGGGTAGTCGGTTCAGGTCTGGGAAGGTTTCGGAATAAAGTGAGACACTTAGTCTCATGGTTGAAAGCTTAAGTTGAAATGGTTGACCGGATGTTGACTTATGTATAAACGACTCCGAAATGGAGTTTTGATGGTTCTGTTAGCTCTGTTGGGTAATTTTGGACTTAGGAGCGTGTCCGGATTGTGATTTGGAGGTCCATAGTGTAATTAGGCTTGAAATGGCGAAAGTTAGATTTTTGAAAAGTTTGAACGGGAGTGGATTTTTTGATACTAGGGTTGAATTCCAATTCCGGAAACTGGAGTAGGTCTGTAATGTCATTTGTGACTTGTGCACAAATATTGGGGTGAATCGGACGTGATTTGATAGGTTTCGGCGTCATTTGCAGAAGTTGGAATTCCTTAGTTTCAATAGGCTTGAATTTGGGTGTGATTCGTGTTTTTGATATTGTTTGATCTGATTTGAGGGCTCGACTATATTCGTATCGTATTTTAAGATTTGTTGGTATGTTTGTTTGAGGTCCCGGGGGCCTCGGGTTGATTTCGGATGATTAACGAATCAAAAGTTGAAGTTGAGAGATTGCTGAAGCTGGACTCTGCTGGTGTAACCGCACCTGCAGAGCATTGATCGTAGGTGCGGGCTGGGTTGCGCAAGTGTGAGTTTGGAGGGGAGTGTGCAGGTGGCCTCATGTGCGAGGGAATTGCGGCACCTGCGTGACCGCAGATGCGGCAGGGGGACCACAGAAGCGGAATTGGGCAGGGGAGCTAAGTTCCGCAGAAGCGGCCTGGAGGCTCGCAGAAGCGTGTTCGCAGGATCAGAGTAAGGGACCGCATGAGCGAGGGAAGCTGCAAAAGCGGGTATGTTATCGCTTCTATGACGCCGTAGATGCGGATAAGTTTTCACAGAAGCGGAAGTGCTGGACAGAACACTTAAATACAAGGGTTCACGATTTTGCTTCATTTTAAACATTTTAAGCTCGGGTTTGGCGAGTCTTGAGAGGATTTTCGAGGGGTTTCTTGAGGTAAGTCCCTTGTGCTCATTTTTGATTAATAATCGTGTTTCTCCATTGATGTTCCCACCTAGTTTGTTTGTATATAAGGTGTAAATTTGGAGCTTGAGGGTAGGGATTTGGAAAGTTTGATTTTGGGGATTTGGGTGATGATTTGGTGTCGTATTTTGATAAATTTTGTATGGTTGGACTCGTGGATGAATGGGCTTTCAGGTTTTATAACTTTTATCAAATTTTGATACGTGGGTCCAAGGGTTGGCTTTTGAGTCAATTTTTGACTTTTGATTTATACCTTAGTATTTTCTTATGGAGTTGATTCCTTTAGCCCGTGTTGATTATATCGAATTGTTTGTGGCTAGATTCGAGGTATTCAGAGGCCGTTTCGCGAGGCAAGGGTGTGTTGGAGTGGAGATTTGATCGGATTGAGGTAAGTAATAGTTCTAAATTTGGTTCTAAGGGTACGAAACCCCGTATAATATGTTATATGTTTGGTTTTGAGGTGACACACATGCTAGGTGACGGGCGTGTGGGCATGCACCATAGGAATTTTGACTTGGTCAATTCCATGGAACTGTGTAGTTGAATAATCTGTTGATATCCATACATTTTTCACATATTAGATAAACTGAACTGCAAATTATGTTAGAAATCATGTTTAGACCATGAGTTGACACTGTAGGGACCCACATAGGTCATGTACATATTGCATTATCTGCTAAATTGTTGTTTTGTACTCAGTCATAGTTTTACTTGCATATTACATCTCAGTCTCTATTGTTCATTATTGATGCATTATATCATTGCTGTTTAGGCTGCTTATCATGATTTTCGAGAGCCCGAGAGATTGGAGAGGTTGATGACTGAGTGAGGTCGAGGGCCGGATTGTGAGGATATTTATGGGATCGGGCTGCACGCCGCAGTATGTTTCATTGATATATGCGATGATTGACTTGTTAAAGTGCTTGGGCTGAAGGAGCCCCTCCGGAGTCTGTACACACCCTTAGTGAGCACAAGTACCTACTGAGTGCGAGTGCCGAGTGCCGAGTGCTGAATGACTAAGAGGAATGAGTGACTCTGAGGAATGAATGATTGTGAGGTTGGAGTGAATGAGGGGACTGAGTGACTGCTACTCTGTGAGGATGCATTTAACTTCATCATTATTGCATTTCAGCTGTCATATATCACTGTCTTGAAATATTTGAGAGATATTATCTTCCATTTCAATTGAACTTGACATGAATTAACTGTTTTAGTCTTAATCGTCGAACTGGAAAGCATGTCTACCTTCCTATGTTGAAATTTCTAAAATTGGACTTAAACTGTGAAGCTCGTCACTACTTTCAATTTCTTATTTAGTCTTGTTACTTACTGAGTTAGTTGTACTCATGCTACACTCTGCACTTCGTGTGCAGATCCAGGTATTTCCGGACATGGTGGGTGTTGATTTCATCACACAGTTGATCTTTTGGAGATTTCAAGGTAGCTGCCCGACGTTTCGCAGACCTTGTTTCTCCTTCCCTATATTTTCGCTTATTGTATTTAGTTTCAGAGTATCATAGACAGTATTTTCTAGACTTGTGATGTATAGATGCTCATGTACTCTGTGACACCCCGATAGTTGGGAACTTTCGTTTTGAGTTTTGGGTTTCTATCCTTATTTATGAGAATGTTTTTTATTTAAACTTCTTTAATTTATTTTTCTGTTAAAAGTGTTGAAATTATTTTGTAATGTTGACTTGCAGTACCAGGTTAGGCACCATCATGACAGTTTAGGATTTTGGGTCGTGACAACTCGGTTATGTATAACTTTCCTATTTTTGTTATCCATTCCTGTTTCATATTGCTTTTGTAGTTCTGTTGGAGCTACCTGTTCTATCTGCATGCTTGGGCTTCCTCTAACATGACTTCGTTCCACTTGAACTACCCTCATTGTGTCATTCTCTTGTGTAGCTTTCCCTATCTCTTTAGCTTTGTTCCTCCTGCAATTATCCATTGTATGCCCATACTTACTGTACATATCATACACATAAGGTTTCCAGTCATATGTAACCTTTTGTTCTACAATTGTCCCTTTCTCATTCTTTAAATAGACTATCTCTAAAAACTAATTACCTATTTTTACTTCCACCAACAGTCTTGCAAAATTCAATCCCACTTTCTTTTCTGTGTTCTTATCGACCATCAATGTCTTTCCTACCAGGTTTCCAATCTTGCTCAAGCTCTTGGCACTCCAATACTTGAATTCCAAACCTGGCAATATAATCCATATTGGTACTGTGCATAGTTCGTCCTTTGAGAAATCCATATCAGCATTCCAAGCTTTGACAATAAGTGAATTGTCAAAGTGGAAGATTCCCTCCTGAATTACATCATTCTTCCCCACCTCACTATCAAAGCGAACCACGACAATTCCATTCTTAAGCATTGCAATCTTATTATTACCATGCTTTACCCAAATCCTTTGTAAATAGCTATTCAAAACACTGAACGATGGGTACGCACCTAAGACATAGCAGACAACTGCATTCCTCCAATATTCGATCTCCGATTCAATGTCCTCTGCTTCAATCTCTCCAATTTTTCGATCACCCTCTGTTTCTGGACTAACGTACTCTAGCTTGAAACAATCATTTGTAATCTTTGAGATATCGAAATTATCCCACACAAAAGACGACAATTGAGTTGATTGCTTCTCCTGAAGTTCAACTTCATCGGCCCATGATAGTTTCCTCCTATCCCTTGATGATTGTATGGATTTCTCCCATTTAGCCAACCGATCCTTTGTTGAATTGTTTGCATGTACCGGAACTGACGTTGATGATGCCATTAAAGGACCTGGTATCACCACTTCTGGAGCCCTAGTTCCATCCCCAATTATTTCAGCAATTGCCCGTGATTTCCCCCGGTGTTTTGGATTTCAACATGAAACGATGGATTAGCTACTCGTCCCATCGCTTTATGCGTCGATTGCGATACAGGGATTGATGTCTTTGCTCTTTTCCCCATGGATGGCATTAGCTTAAGGTGCACCGAGAGAGTTTTATTATCAACTTCTCTTCCACTAAGTTGTAATGAATGGTCTAGCGGTTTCACCTTTTCAAGGGCTGCTTTTTTCTTTTCCTCTAATACCAAATACCTCCTTGTTCCATTTCTTGATTTCAGTCTTCAACATTTTCAGCTTTTTGGCAAGAATTGAATCGACTGCATTGATGCAGAAATGTATATTTCTTGCAGATTTGTGAATCATGCAGCTGATATCCATAGTTGATGAGTTTTCTAAAAAACTAAATCACATTGTCTATGGGCCGAAATTGCTTAGCATCCCTTTCCAGTTGTGGTTATAAAGATGTAAATGTTATTTCTAATACCTGGCATTTGTCGTATTGTCAGCAAGGTGTAATGTCCATGCTGTCTAGGAACTGGGATCCTTTTTTTTATTTTTGAACTTACTGATGTCGAAGCTAATTGCAGTTATAAATTAATAAATTTATGAAACTTGAATGTCTCAAAAGCAGTTCTATCCTAGTCCCTGATAGTATTTTAGTATTGACCAGATTCAGTTGCTCGGGATTATATAATTCTTTAAAGCATATTATGCTTATTTTACTGTTTGTTATGACGTGTTACTTTCGGAAAAGAATTTTTGCTTGGAAAGTACTTGGATGTTTTAAATTCGGTTTCGGGCTTCGTGAGTTAGTGGCCTAGAGTTTTGGTATTCTACATTCTCACAACTACACATCCAAAATGGAGAAATTAATTTTAAAATAGACTATTGAGAAGCAAAGTGGGACTAACAGGTTTAACTATTATCTAGGCCTATGTAAATACCATGTTCTTCTATATTCATCAATTGCTTAATTGTCACACTTTTGTTTCTAATAACTAGCTAAATCTCCCAGTACACTAAATTAATACGTGATAAACGACAAACTTATTAGATGGTCTCTAGAATCACAAATTTTCCTCAAGATTCTTTGACCCTTATCAAGGTATGTGCAAGCTGGTTCAGCCATCACCCCGTTGAAAAGAGAAGGTAGTTCAAGTATTTCTCGTGTTTATTCGTTTACTATATCAAGTCAATTTTGCATTAGTTTAGATATGATTTTCATAGACGAGAAGGTAGTTCAAGTATTTCTCGTGTTTATTCGTTTACTATATCAACTCAATTTACAAAACGATGATCATTAGTTCATTACATGATATGGCTGAACAAAACGTATGAAAGCATAATTTAGAACGTAAAAAAGTAGATAATATTGATATTGAATAATTAATGAAATCTTATTACTAGCATATAAAGATACTTTTGGACAGATGGCATATCCCGAATCACAAAATTAAGATAAATAGGTTTTTGAGGTGCTAAAAATAAATCAAAAAGAAAATTAAAAGTGTTTTGGCCGATGGAATACTTTACTTGAACGATTCACATACATTATTGACTATTCTTTTATCTTCCTTTCTTTCTCCTATTTAAACCCCTCTAACCTGAAGTGGGAGAGCCAACATTCACAAAGCTTGAAAGGTATTTTGTTGTGAAGAATATGAGAATGTTTATTCCTATCGGCTCATTATTATCAATATTTTACAAAGCTATTTTAGTTTTGCTTCCTCTCTTTTCTCTTTTATCTCTTATCACTATCGGACCTCTGTTGTCATTTGTCCATATCAGTAAATATATGTTTGAATTTTATTTTTTGCATAATCATTCTTCTTTTTATGGCAAATAGCGTACTTCTGGAATTACAGATTATCTCCATTTTCAGCAAAAACTTGAGAGAGTTAGTTGGTTCTATCACATGAATTTGTTGGTTTCTTTTGTAAATTTAATGCAGTGATCATTGAATCACGAGTGATTATTGAATAGAAATGCAAATGAACAATGATGCTTTATATCAGAGAGCTCACACTCAAGTATACCACTTCTGTTTTCTCATCTCTCTTTCAAGATTTGCTTGCTATTTTATACAAATACAACAACAACAACAACCTAGTGTAATCCCACTAGTGGGGTCTGAGGAGGGTAGTGTGTACGCAGACCTTACCCCTACCCTGGGGTAGAGAGGCTGTTTCCAAATGACCCTCGGCATCCTTCCCTCCAAGAACTCCCCACCTTGCTCTTGGGGTGACTCGAACTCACAACCTCTTGGTTGGAAGTGGAGGGTGCTTACCATCAGAGCAACCCACAAATGTTTTCTCATAAAATAGTTTCTGGATGATTGGGCTTACAATAATATGTGGCAAAATCTACTCAATTCCTACTACCGGAGATGCATTACATATGGTAAGGTTCCCATATTTATCTTTGACTCATGCTGTGTAGGGTAAAATCGGTACACATTATTAAATACTCGAATGATAGAATGACACATGGAACTGGGGACAGGTGAAAGACAAAGGGAGTGGAAACTAAGACCGAGGACAACAACTCCGGTTGGCATCGGGTAGATCCCGAAGGGAACATTGCTAACGAGGGCAAACGAATATTTGCCACCAGATGATATTCAATGGAGAATATTCCTAAGTATTAAATACACAGTCCGTTACAAAGAATTTTGGCATTCATAGCCTGCAGTTACATATTCATCAATGACCCCCATTATTGTCATTTAACAGGGGCTTGATCCTAGGACCTTGTCCCCTAGGTATAACTATAGATAGTGACTTCAATAGCCATTGTAAGACACGAAATTTCTGACAAACTTATGCTACACATTATTCCAAGCTAAATAATACTTTATTTTTCTGTTTATGAATATTCTTATTGCTGCCATCGGAAGCCTTGCTCCCAGAACCAAGGTGTCTGCTATCTCATCTCGATTCCAATGCTAAATCTTGCATTTTATTTAATTTATTTATCATTTTGGGATCAAATTGATTCACTTGTCTATAAACCACGTTATAAATTTAACTGTATCATTTTATCGGTAAACAGTTTGACGCTCACCGTGGGGCTTAGACAATTGCGTAATTGAATTGATCCTTGCGTCTATTACTAATCTATTTGATTCTTTGTTTCTTAGCGAAAATCGTAAAAGATAGCAGATAAGGATGTCAATATCGCACACAACGTTGAGGCACAGGAAAATCCGCCTCAACACGAGGATTCAATCATCGACACCCTTAATGAGGAGGACATAGTCACGCCAGTTCATGGCAGGCGGTATCCCCGATGCGTACGGGAAGCGACTCCTGATGACGCTGAAGAAGAGCACGTTAGAAAAACAGTGAGGATCCTGAGGGAACAACAAAAGTCTACCATGGGGCCATCTTTCACGGCAAGACCATGCCATGATAGAATTGAGGCAAGCGTTGTCGGGTGCTTCCAAAAATGTGAATGGAAGATGGCTAGTTCCTCCCGGTGTCCTCGCAAATCAAATAGCGCAAAGGGTAGATAACAACACCCTGAGGGGTGAGGTCGGCTTCGACGGCCCGGAGGGATTGATAACGGATCTGGTAACAATCGTGGTAATGATCCCTTCAAAACCGAGCTCATGCGGTTTATGAGGAAATAAACGCCCAAATAGACCAAATTCCGGGCGCACCACCAGTGCTGAAGGGCCCGAACTCAAATAAATACACCCAATTGTTATTCAAACCGAGCGCATCACCAGAATTGATCTGAAGCGATTTAAAATGCCAGATGTGCCAAAGTATGATGGGACTTCATATCCTTAGGAGTACATCACCACTTATACAATGACGGTGAAAGGAAATGACTTAGCTCCACACGAGATTTAGTCAGTCCTGCTGAAGAAGTTCAGAGAAACCCTCACGAAAGGGGCCCTGACATGGTATTCACTTTTACCCGAGTACTCAAGAAGATTCCTTCGAGATGCTCACAGATCCTTTTATCAAGGCCCATGCCGGGGCCAGGAAGATACAAGCCAGTAAGGACGACATATTCAGAATTACGAAAAAAGAGTTCGAATTGCTACGGGAGTTCGTGACCAGGTTTCAGAAAAAAAGGATGCTGCTACCGACCATACTAGATGAATGGGCTGCTGAGCTTTTCACTAAAGGGTTGAACCCGAGGAGCTCCAACGCCTCCTAGAATTTGAAATAAAACCTGCTTGAGTTCCAGGCAACTACATGGGCAGATGTACACAACCGTTACGAATCAAAGATAAGAATAGAAGATGACCAACTCGGTTTCATGGCATCAACCAAGGTTCGGGATCGAGAAAAGAACAAGGATACGTCGAAGGATGATTTTGACGCAGATCTGCAATCTTCCAAGGGCTGGTTTTTGACCTACGAAAGGACTGAAGGATGTGGCAGAGGTTTGCGGTCGGCGAAAATGTTCGTTCCCGATAGAAGAACTGACCGCGACCGGAATAATAGGTCATTGCAGGACAAAGAGGTATCAGGCTCCCGGGATTCCACCTATCCCAGATGTCCAAGTACAATTTCAATGTCAGTATAGTGGAGCTGGTATCGACAATGAGGAGCATCAAGGAAGCACGGATCCCGAGGCGATGGGATCTGATCCTAGCCAGAGGGATCCCAATCTATGGTGCGAGTATCATGTAACTAACGGCCACCAAACTAGGGACTGCTGACATCTGCACGAGGAGGTAGTGACATTGTTGAAACATGGCTATATTATAGAGTTCCTAAGTGATCTAGACAAAAACAATTACGGCCGCAACTGGGATAACGTAGAGCCCTCGAAGATAGGTGAAGAGCCTCCCTGACAAACCATCAACATGATTTTCGGGAGAAACGAGATCAACGGTCTGTCCTTCTCGGCAACAAAAAAGACAAAGATGTCGATGACTCGTAGCAAGAGATTCCGGGAAGTCGCCGAGGACGACATCACATTCACAGGAGAAGACGCTGATGGACTCCTACAGCCACACAACAATCCCCTGGTAATTTCTCTTAATGTTCTAGCTTTTAAAATTAAACGTGTTTTGGTGGACCTAGGAAGTTCAGCCAATATCAATCAATGGAGAGTGCTGGAGTAAGCCAAGCTAACCGAAAGCATCATCCTGGCCACAAATATTCTCTCCAGTTTCAACTTAGCAAGTGTGACAACCCGTAGGGAGATTCTGCTTCCCACAAACGCCGAAGAGGTCATGAAGACTACCTTGTTTGAAGTGGTAGACGGAGACATGGGCTACAACATTATTCTTAGCTGACCATGGCTACATGAGATGAAGGCTATGCCATCAACATATCATCAACTTCTAAAGTTCCGAACTCTAGAGGGAATCAAACAAATAAAAGGAGATCAACCGGTGGCAAGGGAGATGAACACGATCTCGGTTTCCAGCAGTAAAGGGAAGGAACACGTGAAATAGCAATTACAGAAACCAATGCCCGCTCCCGAATCAAACGAAGACAACAAAAGGGAGGAGGCGTCAGAATCCTATCAGGTGCCAAGGTATTTCCAGGTACCGAAAGAAACGAACGCAATCAAATCCACGGCGGAAGAACTCAAACATGTGGCATTGTTTGAAAAGATCCTAGGAAGGAAGTTCCACTCGGGGACAGGATTAAACCCTGAGATCAAGTCAAGATTTATTGAATTTCTTAAAGCTAAT
Source organism: Nicotiana otophora (assembly GCA_000715115.1). NCBI lineage: Eukaryota > Viridiplantae > Streptophyta > Magnoliopsida > Solanales > Solanaceae > Nicotiana > Nicotiana otophora. The sequence goes on from AWOL01S0025301.1 coordinate 99,206, forward strand.
GTTAATTGTTTTGCATGGTTGCATGCGTATATGACAGGTATCTCGCTGGAGGTGGCCATGCACAAGTTAAGCCTAGAACCCAGAGAATATGTAACTCTATTGCTTGATATCGATTCAATCCGGGAGGTAAAGTATCCCGACTGGCTAGCTAACATAGTAGTAGTTCCAAAAAAGAATAATAAATTTTGCATGTGCGTAGAATATAAGGATCTGAATAAGGCGTGCCCAAAAAGCTTGTTCCCATTGCCAAACATTGATCAAATGATTGATGCAACGGCCGGGCACGATTTGATGAGTTTCCTCGATGCCTATTCCGTGTACAACCAAATCAAAATGAACTCAGAGGATCAGGAAAAAACTTCATTCATAACAAACTTTGGCACATATCGCTACGATGTGATGTCCTTCGGTCTTAAGAATGCCGGAGCCACTTATCGGAGGCTCGTGAACAAAATGTTCGACAAGCAAATAGGGAAAACAAAGAAAGTTTACATAAATGATATGCTGGTTAAGTCTTTGAATGCAGGTGACCATTTGAAACACCTCCAGGTAACCTTCGACATTCTAAGGAAGCACAACATTAAGCTTAACCCCGAAAAGTGTATGTTAGGAGTTAGCTACGGTAAGATTTTAGGTTTTCAGGTGTCACAAAGGGGAATAAAAGTCAATCCTGACAAGATTAAAGCCATCGAGGACATCCCAGACCAGCTAACAAACATGAAAGAAGTCCAAAGGCTAACCGAAATACTAGCCGCTCGAAGCAGGTTCATTTCCCGATCCTCAAAAATATGCCATCACTTCTTTTCACTTTTGAAGAAGAAGAACAACTTTGAATGGACTCTGGAATGCCAACAGACCGTAAAAGAACTGAAACGATATTTATCAAGCCCTATGTTACTATCAAAACCGGAGAAAGGTGAACAATTGCTAATTTACTTAGTAGTCTCGAAGGTGGCCGTAAGTGTTGTTCTAGTCCGGGAAGATGAAGGTACATAATCTCCTATCTATTAGGTTAGAAATATTTTAACGGGAGAGGAAACGCATTATCCGCACCTAAAAAAAAGGCCTTAGCTCTCGTAGTCTCCGCTCGAAAGCTTAAGCCTTACTTTCAATGCCACACGATAGCCATGGTGACAACTTTTTCCCTGCATAATGTCCTTCACAAACCTGAATTGTCAGGTCGACTGGCCAAGTAGGCAGCCGAAATGAGTGAATTTATCATAGAATATAAACCCAGGACTGCAATCAAATCATAATGTTTGGCCGACTTCGTGGCCGATTTCAGTCCTGCGCTGCTGCCTTTGGCCACCAAAGAAATGGTGATTGTGTCGGAAACAACATCAGGAGTTTGGACCTTTTTCACAGACGGATCTTGCAACGTGAAAGGGTCCGGGCTCGGGACAGTCTTAGTTACACCATCGGGAGAAACCCTAAGGCATGCCATAAAAACTGTTCCCTTGACTAATAATGAAGCAGAGTATGAGGCTTTGATTGCAGGACTTGAACTGGCCTGGGGACTAGACTCTGAGGTCATTGAAATCAAATGCACTTTCCAACTGATGGTAAATCAGGTATATGGAATCTTCGACACCAAAGAGGAATGCATGCAACAATATGTAGTGAAAGTTCAGACTTTGCTCGCACGGTTCAGGTAATGGTCGATCATCCATATCCCAAGAGAAGAAAATGCGGAAGTAGACGCACTGGCCAATCTGGGATCGTCCACGGAAATGAAGGGATCGGATTCCGGTACGGTCGTACAACTCATGTACTCAGTATTATATGGATGGTTATTATAAAGTAAATGCAACCAACTTGGTCTGGGACTAGAGAAATGAAATCATCGACTACCTTGAGCACGATAAACTGGCCAAAGACCCGAAGGCATCCTGGGCACTCCGCACCAAAGCAGTTCGCTATAGCTTCTGGGAGGACAATTATACAGAAGGTCATTCCAAGGCCCATTAGCCCGATGATTAGGAGCCTCTGAGGCCAATTACATCATGAGAGAGGTCCACGTAGGAATTTATGGAAATCATTTAGGTGCAGATTCATTGGTATTAAAATTAGTTAGGGTAGAATACTACTGACCCGGATGAAATAAGATGCAAAGGCATTCGTTCAGAAATGCGACAAGTGTCAACGTCATGCGCTGTTAGTGCACCGACTGGCAGAGCTACTGCACTCGGTATTATCCCCGTGGACATTCATGAAATGGGGATGGACATAGTCGGTCCGCTGCCACAGCTCCCGATAAGGTAAGGTTTCTTTTGATTTTAATTGATTACTTCTCTAAGTGGGTTGAAGCAGGTCTTTATCAGAAAATCGGCGAGCGCGAAGTGGTTAATTTCCTGTGGGAGAACATAATATGCCGGTTCGGAATACCAAAGGAGATTGCCTGTAATAACGGGCCACAATTCATAGGTGCAAAGGTCATAAAATTCCTTGAAACTTGAAAATCAAAAGAATCACATCTTTGCCATACCATCCGAGCGCAAAATAGCCAAGCATAATCAATAAATAAGGTGATTATTCAAAACCTCAAAAAGAGATTTGAAGCAGGCAAAGGTAAATGGCTCGAAGAATTATCAGGAGTATTATGTGCATACTGGACGACGACCATGTCAAGCACGGGAGAGACACCTTTCTCTCTCGTATACGTAGCAGTAGATCCGATCCTAGTGGAACTAGGAGAACCAACCTTGAAGTACTTCCGAGAAGACAAAGAAACAAATAACGAAGCATTGCTAGTCAAGCTGGAGCTGCTTGACGAACGCAGGGACTTACCGCACATTAGGATAGTGGCTCAAAAACAACTAATGGAAAGGTACTATAATCGAAGGGCCAATCTCCGCTATTTCAAAGTGGGAGATTTGGTTTTAAGAAAGGTGACTCAAAACACCCGGAAGCTCAACGCAGGAAAGCCGGGTCCAACATGGGAAGACCCCTACCGGGTTTCAGCCGTCACCGGGAAAGGATCATACGAACTAGAAAATCAAGATGGAGTCAAATTGCTAAAAAGCTGGAACGTGACTCACCTCAAAAGGTATTATTGCTAATGAGCATCTCTTACACTGAAAGTATGTGCTGCACTCTTTTTTCCTTAGTCGAGTTTTTGTCCTAGTTGAATTTTCTGGTAAGGTTTTTAATGAGGCAGCAATGGAAAGCATACTACGAAGGAAATTTCATCGGCATAAATAAGACCTTTAAATGACAAGGCATGAAAATGAAAAGCCACTGCAGGATGGTTAGATAGTCTTGGGCTCGATAGTAAAGTTCCTAATGTGAAACAAAGCTTGCTATCAGACCGAAGGCTATTCAACCATTCACGAGTGCTCCTCCCTTACAAGCCACTGGGGGTGGTTATATAATCTTTGGCTCGGTATCAAAGTTCCTAACGGGAAAAGAAGCTTGCTACCGGCTCAAAGATTATCCAATCATTTAGTAGTGGAATGATCAAAGGAGCAAGACTTCCAGTGTTCCAATTCGCATTCTTCGCATTCCAACACTGGAGGGAGGGGGGGATGCTATGAGAATATGATAACCTGATTTCCATGGCAACAGGGACTATGAAATCCGGGAATAAAAATGTCTCATCGGGAGGGGACTGCGCAGCGCACCCCGTAGAAATAAGTTGTATAAATTAGTCACATGTAATGGCAGTTTTTTTTCAAACAACAAAACGAATGCTTATGTACTTTTGAAAATGGAAGGAATAAAATAAAGTCATTTTATTTTTATCTTGTTTCTTGTCCAAACGATGAATTAATTTTATCATTTAAATGTTTATCAAGTACTTCAAATGCTAGTGCTGGAATGAACATGAGACATCCTCGTCAAGAGCACTGTAAATATATGAGGGCCTTCTCTTATGAAACCCTCACAGTAAAGGGTTGGTTCTGGAAACGTTTATGCCCGGAACCCAAATGCTATCGGGGAAAAATGCACCTGAAGCCTTGCATAATTCGACGCAAAAAGTAAATTTTACACAATGCTTAAACGAAAAGCACTTTTATATATCAATCGTGCTAAGCAGCACAAGTAAAAAAATACGAAAAGAAAACAACAAAGAAAAAATAAAGAAAAAAACTAAACTATATCACCCCCAAAATTTGGGGGAAGAGAAGCATCAGCACCCCCAGAACTCGGGGGAAGAGAAAAATCAGCGCCCCCAAGAGAGGTAGGCGGATCTGCCGTCGGCTTGGGATCTTGGCCTTCATCATTATCCTCTTCAAGTTCCTCCTCGGTTCCTGAGAACTCGGAATCAGATCCAGAAGAGTCAGTTGCATCGGGCTGAGCCAGGAGGTGCCTTCTAGCGGTTGACTCCAGCTCCCGGGCCTTAGCAATTTCATCATGAAAATCAATGATGCCCGCTTTGGCCTCTTCCAAGGTTTTCCTCGTCATGATATACATAGAATGTGTTTTTTCAATGATGAGGGAATCCGCTTGGTGCCGAAGTTCTGATTTAAGCTGATCAACCTTGGTCGAAAGGCCATCCCTCTTGGATCTCGTGGCCCTTAGGCTAAGATCAAGGTCACAGATTGTGGTTATAAGAACCTTATTGTGTTCCATGACCCTCTTATACTTATCCTCCATCTGGGAACGCTTCTCCTCCACAACAGTAGCCTCTTCAGCTTTAGAGTTCAAGGCTGTCTCCATCAAGTCTCTAAGAGTACAATACTATTTGGAATACATAAATAATATAAATAAAGTAAAGAGGGTGACTTCAAGGCCTGTGAACTGAATAGTAGGGATACCTTGAATTCTCCAACAAGCTTAAGTACGCCTCTCTATCAATCCGCTCGATTAGAAGTACCTGGATCTGTACAAAAAATGCGCAGAAGCGTAGTATAAGTACACCATAGTCGGTACACATAAATTATCAAGACTAACCTCAGTGAAATAGTGATGAGGTTCATGTCATGTGATACTCACTATTTAAAAACCAGTGCAATATATCAATAACTGGTACAAAATTATATATATATATATATATATATATATATATATATAATGAAGAGCAATATCAACCATCTCGTAGAGCATGAGAGAGCAACTCAATGTAGAAAACTCTTTTTAGTCAACTGTAATGACCCGACCGGTCATTTTAAACTTTAGAGATCCATTCAGTTATTCGGGGTCTTGAATGACTTCACACTGTGTATTATGACTTGCATGCACGATGGAATTTGAATTTTGGATGTTTCAGGATAAATTTAAATGAATGATTCAAACGTTAGAAGCTTAAGTTGAAAATGTTGACAGAGGTTTGACTTTTATAAAAATGACCCCGTAGCGGTGTTTTAATTGCTCTAATAGCTTTGTATAGTGATTTTGGACCCGGACGTATGCCCGAAATCGAATCCAGAGGTCCGTAGGTTGATTTGTGTTGTTTTGCCGAAAGTTGGCAATTTAGAGGCTTATAATTTTGATAAGTTTGAGCGTCGGTTGACTTCATAACTATCATTTTTGGATTTCTATTTTTGGACTTGGAATAGGTCCGTTTTGTCATTTGGAACTTCTCTGCAAAGTTTGGCGACATTCCGAGTTAATTTGATAGGGATCAGACCCACGATTGTGTTTTTAGAAGTTCTTGAGTTTCATGTTATTTTCATGTGTTTGGAGGTCTGATTCATGATTTCGGGTGTCATTTTTGATGATTTGACCGCGTGAGCGAGTTCGAGTTTTATTTTTAGACTTGTGTTGATGTTTGGTTTGGATCCCTAAGGGCTCGGATGAGTTTTAGACACGTTTTGGAATGTTTGGAAGAGTTTTGAAATTTCTGGTGTGATAAGGTGTTGCAGGTCTCGCATTTGCAAGATATATGTCGCATTTGAGATACTAATCTAACTCTGCCAGGTTCTCATTTGCGATAGGGACCCCTGGGTGAGCTTGTTCGCATTTGCGATCTTAAGGGTCTTATTTACGATCTTAAGGGTCGCATTTGCGAGGTGTCTAAAGTTCGCATTTGCGAACAAGTCATTGCATTTGCGATGACAACAAAGCTATGAGGTTCTTCGCGTTTTGATTGATTTATCACATTTGTGGGGTTCGCATTTGCGAACCCCAGGTCGCATTTGCGACACTTGCACCTGGACAAAACGCTTAGGGGCATGATGTCTTGTCTCATTTTCATATTTTGGAATCCTAGACTCGGTAGGAGGCAATTTGGAGAGGGGATTTTTATCTACAAACTTTGGGTAAGGGATTCTAATCTATTTCTAATCATATTCCATCAATATATCTTAGATTTTAAAATCAAAATCATGTGAAGCAAAGTGAAAATTTGTGAAACTTTGTCAAGTTTTGAAAAAAATAAGAATTTGAGTTTTGAGAGTCGATTTGGACTCAGATTTTGAAACTAATCATATATATATGAACTCGTGGGGTCATGGATAGTCGAAATCTACCATTGGACCGGGGTTTTGACCGGACAATCCCCGAGTTGACTTTTGAGAAATTGTGTAAAGATTATAGCTTTATTTATTGGAATTTATATCTCTTGCTTTATTGGATGTTATTAAGTCGATTTTGGTTATATTTTTGACGAGCGGAGGTGAATTGTAAAGGAAAAGCTAATTTTGAGTACTGATTGAGGGCTTTTGAGGTAAGTATCTTGCCTAACATTGTGAGGAGGAAACTACCTTGTAGGGATTGATTTATTTGCACTATTTGAACTACGTGAGAGACGCGTACATAAGGTGACGAGTGTGTACACGGCTTATATGTGGAAATTTGACCGACTTAAACTCTTAGGTTCTCATGTGAAGTTGTCTCATCATGTTATATCCTCCATTGCTAAATTTACCCTTAGATATCTTATTTGAAGTTGACTGGTTCATGTTCTACCCTTGTTGCCAAATATACTCTTATATGCCTTAATTGAAGTTGTTGCCTCTTTTATTGCCATGCTATCTCTTTCGTAATTGCTTATCCTTAATTGAAGTTATTGTTATCTCTTCCATGGTTGACTTATCATTATCGAAGTCATTGTTACATGTTATCTCTCTTATTGTTGAGTTATTCTTATTTGAAATCATTGTTACATGTTATCTCTCCTATTGTTGAGTTACTTTTATTTGACATCGCTGTTACACACTATCTCTCTCATTGATGGGTCATTCTAATATGAATCCATTATTACCTGTCATGTCTTTCATTGTGATCTTGTTCTTTCGTTTCTTTGGGTTTTGTAATTCTTGTGTTGATTTACTTGCCGTACTCTCATTTTATTCTTGTTATTGTTGTACTCAGTGTTGTTGAGCCGAGGGCTATGTGTGGTTGTGGTATTGGAATTATTTTAAGGAATTGTTGTGGCATAGGGGTACAAGTGGTGCGAGTTGTTATATTGTGTTGTTATGTTTTTGGCACACGTGATACTGTTGAGAGGGTTGTCGGGGTGATCGCAAATGGGTTGTTCGTGTTATTGTTATTATTGATATTTTCACATGTGGCGTGACAAGGCGGGCTATATATATATGTGGGTTTGCGCATATGGTGAGACAAGGCGGAAATATTATTATGAGCATGTGGCAAGAGAAGGCGGGCATTACTTTATTGTTGCGCACGTGGCGAGACGGGGGGCTATGTTGAGGATGATTTGTGATGACATGTGATGGTCTGTGGGCCTTGTTATTGATGATATTTGTGTAGTGGTGTGCCTACCTTGTGTGAGTCATGTATTTTTACGTTTTATTGTGTTTTTTCCTATGTGCCATTTGTTGTCTCTGCACTTACTTGTTGACTCGAGTTGTGACAGAACACTTGCACAAGCATACACGTAATTAATCACTCATATCAGTTTTAGAAAATAAACCCTAATGTTTGTTAATCATTACATGTATTCTTCTATTATTTCCTTATGTGTGAGAGTTTTACTATTGGCACGTGAGTTGTCCATGCGATTTTGATATATTGTCACTCCCTTAGCACATGAGTTGTCACAGATATGAGGTACTAATGGTATTGACACATGAGTTGTCCGTGTAGCACGTGAGTTGTCCGTGCAGTTGTGAATTTTAATGCGGGCACAAGATGCCAAGTGATTAGAGTTTGTGACTTGGGACCCACGATGTAAGGACCCGTAAAACTGTTAACCAAAAACTTGGGGTTTCGTAGTGCGAAGATAGATTCCTGCGTTTCGTGGTGCCAAGATAGATTTCAGACTTTTTGGACTGAACAGTACCCTACGGACTTAGAGGAAAATGTTTCGCAGAAGAAAGCATTTCTACGGCCCATTATGCGGCCGCATAATCACTCTGCGGACCGCATAATTGCCGCAGAGTGAAGCAGTAAGTTTGGACCACAAAAGTCTTCAATACATTTTCAAGCAGAAGAAATTGAACTTAAGGCAGAGAAGGTGGCTTGAGTTGCTTAAAGATTATGACATCAACATTTTGTATCATCCGAGGAAGGGTAATATGTGGCGATGCTCTTTGTCGGAAATCTATGGGTAGTTTGGCTAACTTGGAGGCATGTCAAAGGCCCTTGGCCCGGGAGGTTCACCAGTTGGCCTGTTTGGGGGTTCGTCTTATGGACTCTAGTGAAGGGGGGAGTGATTGTGCGGAATAGGGCAGAATCATCGCTTGTGACGGAGGTCAAGGAGAAGCAATACAATGATCCAGTGTTGGTGTAGCTGAAGGAAGGGATTCATAAACATAAGACTACGGCTTTTTCTCTTGGCATGGATGACGGTACATTACGGTACCAAGGACGACTATGGGTTCCAAACGTAGATGGTCTTCGGGAAAGAATCATGGCAGAAGCGCATACTTCTAGATATTCCGTGCACCCAGGCTCTACAAAAGTGTATCATGATCTCAAGGAAGTTTACTGGTGGAATGACATGAAGAGGGGCGTGGCCGACTTTGTGGCAAAATGTTCAAACTGTGAACAAGTGAAGGCCGAGCATCAAAGGCCCGGTGGGTTAGCTCAGAGTATAGAAATTTTAATGTGGAAATGGGAAATGATCAACATGGATCTTGTGGTAGGGTTACCACACACTCCGCGTAAGGTTTACTCAATTTGGGTGATCGTGGATCGACTCACAAAATTAGCTCACTTTTTGCCGGTTAAATCCACCGACACTGCGGAACAATATGCTCAATTATATATCAAGGAAATAGTTAGGCTTCATGGCACTCCAGTTTCCATCATTTCCAATCGAGGGACCCAATTCACAGCTAATTTCTGGAAGAGGTTTTAGCAAGGTTTAGGTACACAGGTAAATGTTAGCACGACTTTCCATCCACAGACTGACGGGCAAGCAGAGTGGACTATTCACACTCTAGAGGACATGTTGCGTGCATGTGTGCTTGACTTCAAGGGTAGCTGGGATGTTCATTTACCGCACATAGAATCTGCTTATAACAATAACTTCCATGCCAGTATTCAGATGGCGCCGTTTGAGACTGTGTATGGTAGAAGATGTAGATCGCCGATTGGGTGGTTTGAGGTTAGAGAAGCTGAACTAATAGGACCAGACCTTGTGCATCAGGCTATGGAAAATGTTAAGATCATAAAAGAGCGTTTGAAAACTGCTCAGAGTCATCAAAAATCCTACTCGGATGTTCGTCGCAGAGACTTAGAATTCAAAGAGGATGATTAGGTATTCTTGAAGGCATCTCCCATGAAGGGGATCATTCGGTTTGGAAAGAAAGGGAAATTAAGTCCAAGGTATGTCAGGCCATATAGAATCATTCAAAAGATAGGTCAGGTGGTGTACAAGCTTGAACTACCACCTGAGATGTCATTAGTACACCCGATATTCCATGTCTCCATGTTGAATAAGGTAGTTGGAGATCCGTCCGCTATTGTGCCGGTTGAGACCATCGAGGTTAGTGAAGAATTGTCATATGAAGCAATTCCGGTTGCTATTCTTGATAGGCAGGTCCGAAAGTTGAGAAACAAAGAAATTGCATCCGTGAAGGTGTTATGGCAAAACCAACAAATCGAAGAAGCTACTTAGGAAGCCGAGAATGAAATGAAAGAAAAGTACCCTCATTTGTTTGAATAGCCATGTAATAGTTCTATGAAGTTGTTTCCCCTAAAGTTTGTATCACTTGTTCGGCTAATATAAAGACACTCCTTTCTAGCTATATGTCCCCTATGAGGCTTCGGTTGGTGTTATTTTGCATTTTGTTGTATCATTTAATTCTATATATGTTGCTAAGGTGTGCTTCGGGGGCTCTCTGACAGGTGAATAGGCCTAAATACAAAGGAACCTCTGGCGACATTTTCAGAAAATTAGGAAGTTAGGAAAATTTGGGGCTGATGGTATGTGGCATAACTGAAGCTGTATTAAGTGAACCTTGATCCTCATTCGAGGACGGATGATCTTAAGTGGGGGAGGATGTAAGGACCCGTAAAGAGTTTAACCAAAAACTTGGGGTTTCGTGGTGTGAAGATAGATTTCTGCGTTACTATAGTAATAATTCTTTCGATCTTTTTGGACTGAACAGTACCCTACGGACTTAGAGGAAAATATTTCGCTGAAGAAAGCATTTCTGTGGCCCATTATGCGGCCGCATAATCAGTCTGCGGACCGCATAATGGCCGCAGAGTGAAGCAGTAAGTTTGGCCAATTTTAGGTCAGTTTTGCGGTCGTTTATGCGACCGCATATCGGTCGAAGAATTCCTCTTGGGTTTCTACGGTGCATTATGCGAAGAACAAGTATGCAGACCGCATACTAGTCGCATACCTGAGCCGAATGTTTAGGCCCCTAAGGGCCATTTCTGCGGTCACTTTGCGGACAGTATAACCATTATGCGGTCGCATATGCGACCGCGGACCTATGTCGGGGCACCATTTTTCTTAATTTAAAACCCGACCCCTATTCCGTTAAAACATCCCTTTAGTCTATTTTGAAGCTCATTTATGATATTTCTAGAGTGAGAGAGAGGGTTCTAGAGGGAGGGCCTAATTTGTCTTCAAATGTATCTTCAACAATCACTCAAAGCCTTGGAAATATTCAAGTAGAGCACAAAATTTCTTCACCCTAAAAGGTAAGACTTCATCACCCCAGCTCTTAATTTCAAACATAGCTATAATGGGGTACTAGGGTGATACTTCATAGGTATGAGGGTGGTTTATCTTGCAAGCATGTGTGATAAAGAGCTTCTGGAAAACGTGAGCTAGAACCATGAACGTTTTCATAATTCTGGGTTCAATTTGTATATTGCTAAAATAGATTATGCTTGCTAAGGGTTCCGGATAATTGTAGAGTCTCAAGAAGCGCAGTTGAGGTATGTTTGGCTAACTCTCTTCTTCCTAGAATCGAACTCCTGGTGCCCGAATGATGGGTGTAAGTTCTAACTTGATCATACTAGAATTATTTGCCTTAGGGTGTTGGATTCAAATATTCATGTTCCCTAATTGTTTTAGATGATTACCATGTCATCATGCTATTTGAGAACGTAATTATGTTGTTTCCAAGCTCCTTCCCTTATGTGTGCAATGCCTTATGTGATGATGTTATTTGAACGGATAAAAGGGAAAAGACTTGAATTGTAAAATGTTCCCAAGTGCCAAGAACTACTTCATAAATGAGTCTGTTTGTGTCATGTAACGAAAGATCAGAAATAAATGTGAATTTAGTGAACAATTGAAAGAGGTTATGTCTCAAGTGAGATGGCTTAGCCGATCGGGCCGAGATCGGACGCTATGTTGTACACATGGTGGCATTTGTGTTGGAATTATTGATTTAAATTGTGGATATGGATATGTCTCACTTGATATGGCTTAGCCGGTCGGGCAGAGACCGGACTCCGTGTAAATATAGGGTGGCATTGTGAGTTATAGCTTTGGCACTAAAGATTATTAATCTAAAAAGATGGAAAGATTGAATTGGAAACTATGTGACCCTTACTTGGTGTTTTCTTTGTATTTCTATGAAACTCTTATTGATTATTATGACTGCCTTCTCTTTGTTTCACTGTTCATTCTACTAAGATTGGTGTGCGCCTTACATACTAGTACTATTTGACAGTACTAATGTCCCTTTTGCCAAGGGCGCTACATCTTTGAATGGATATAGGTAGTTCCATCACAGATAGTGCCGATCGCAGATAGGTGGTGCTCTCTTTCTCTTTTCACAGCAGTCTTGGTGAGCCCCATTTCTCCCAGGGGTCATGTAGTCCTTCTTTTGTATAAGTTTTCATATTTTGAGGTATAGCCGGGGCCTTGTTTCCGGCATTGTCATGTTGCTCTTTTGTACTCTTAGAGGCTCCGTAGACATTTATGTGGGTCATGTATGTATGTTGGGGTAGTCGTTGGATCGAGTTTTATTTTGGGAACTCAACTATGCCATAATGTATATAAGGAAAACTTAACTAGCAACGTTTATATATTTATATAACTGACCCCCCTGTTTTACAAATGGTGATGCGATCCCTTTTTGGATTATGAATGAGTAGGGTAGGAAAGGTTTAATAGGCTTGCTCGACCGGGTTCACTCGGTTGAGCGCCGATCGCGCTCCCCGAGGTTGGGGCGTGATAAACATGGTATCAGAGCCTAAGGTTTTAAAGTGTCCTAGGATGTCTCAGAGCCGTGTCTAGTAGAACATTTCTTATCGGTGTGTTGTCGACTACATCTATAATTAGGGGGTTACTTGGACATTTAAGAATGATACCCTTCATTATTGTTCTGTATCATGCGATAGAGCGGAACGTGAGGTTCTTTTCCCCTAACTCGTGCATTGTTCTAACTTTCAGTAAATGGCACCTAAGAAGAGAGCGAGAATTGGCCAAGAAGCCAATGCCACACCAAGAGTGGCTGTTGATCCTTTATTTGATAATGCGGGAGAGGATTATCCCCCTACTATCACATTGACTGATTCGTCTACTCCAGAACAGACTACCCCAGTTCCTACACCCACGGAGGGTGCCACAATCCCTCCCGTCGATATACCTGTTTCACCTCCAGCCCCAGCTCTAGGTCCTGGTATTTCTGATGGGGATCTTAGGGGAGCTATTCAGATGCTAACTCAATTAGTAACTTCTCAGGCCCAGAGGTCAAATGTTGCACCCACCTTATTTAGCTCGCAAGAGGATTCTTCTGGTTCCAGGGTAAACAAGTTCCTTCAGTTAGACCCTCCGGTATTCACAGGTACTAATCCCAGGGCAGACCCTCAGCATTTCATTGATGAGATGCATAAGACTCTCCGAGTTATGCGTGCTACTAAAGTAGAGGGAGTAGAGTTGGCCTTTTATCGTCTGAAAGGGGTGGAATATTCCTAGTTTGAGATGTTGGAAGATTCCCGTGAGGAGGGTATCCCTACGACGAGATAGAGTGAGTTCGCGGATGCCTTTATAGACCATTTCTTGCCTGCCGAGACTAAGGCAGACCGTGCTGTGGAGTTTGAGACCCTTAAACAGGGTAGTAGGAATATGTAGGAGTATCACATGGAGTTCATGCGCCTGTCGAAATATGCTGTTCATATGATGCCGACTATGGAGGCAAGAGTGCGTCGATTTGTGCAGGGCCTTAGCCCTTTGGTTATTAATGAGGCTGCCACAGCTGCTTTAAATTCTGACATGAACTATGGAAGGATGGTGGCATTTGCCCAAGCTACGAAGGCTCGAAAGTTAAAGCTCAGGATGGAATAGAAAAGTAGTAGTAGGGCCTGATCACCGGGCAACCTTGGGGATTTATTCGAAGGTGGGAGATCAGCTTTTCGGGGAGGATCATTAGGGCCGTCCCATTCTTATGCTCAGTCTTTATCTAGTGCCCCGCCATCAGGGCACTACCAATAGTAGGGGAGCCATTCTCTGTATCTACTTCGGTTGGCGAGTCTATTATGGCCGTACAAATTTATAGGGATTGTGTTTCCACGGTGCGTGGTCGGGATACCATGGCCGATCTTATTGAACTAGGGATGATTGATTTTGATGTAATAATGGGAATGGATTGGCTCTATTCATGTTTTTCCAAACTTGACTACCAGACCAGAATTATGAGGCTTGAGTTTCCTAACGAGCCAACTGTTGAGTGGGAGGGGAATAATGTCATGCCGAAAGGTAGATTTATTTCTTACCTTAAGGCCACAAAGATGATCACGAAGGAGTATATTTAGCATTTGGTTCGAGTGACGGACACCACTGCTGAGGTGACTACCCTTGAATCTGTGCCAATTACGAATGATTTCCCTGATGTCTTTCCGGATGAGCTCCCTGGAATACCTCCAGACAGGGAGATTGATTTTGGGATTGATATGATGCCAGACACGTAGCCTATATCCATTCCACCTTATAGAATGGCGTCGACAGAATTAAAAGAGCTAAAGGAACAACTGAGGGATTTGCTAGAGAAAGGTTTCATCTGACCGAATGTGTCGCCTTGGGGTGCACCTGTTCTCTTTGTCAGAAAGAAAGATGGATCGCTGCAGATGTGTATTGATTACCGGCAACTCAACAAAGTCACAATAAAAAACAAATACCCATTGCCTAGAATAGATGATTTGTTTGACCAATTTCAAGGTGCTAAGTTCTTCTCCAAAATTGATTTGCTGTCCGGGTACCATTAATTGAAGGTAAGGGAGCAGGATATTCCGAAAACAGCTTTCAGAACCCGGTATGTGCACTTTTAATTTTTGGTAATGTCTTTCGGGTTAACAAATGCCCCGGCAGCTTTTATGGATTTTATGAATTGAGACTTCACGCCGTTTCTTGACTCTTTTGTGATAGTGTTCATTGACGACATCCTTGTATATTCATGAAGTCGAGAGGATTATGCCGACCACCTCAAGGCAGTTCTGCAGACTCTTCATCACCACCACTTGTATGCAAAGTTCTCGAAATGTGAATTTTGGCTTAAATCTGTTACATTCCTGGGTCATGTCATCTCCGGAGAAGGAATTAAGGTAGATCCTCAAAAGATTGTGGTGGTAAAGGATTGGCCTAGACCTACTACTCCAACAGAGATTCACAGTTTCTTGGGTTTGGCCGGGTATTATAAGAGGTTCGTGGAGGGGTTCTCCACTCTTGCCTCTCCATTGACTAAATTGACGAAGAAGGCGGTTAAGTTCCAGTAGTCCGATGCTTGTGAAAGGAGCTTTCTGGAATTGAAATCAAGATTGACTTCGGCGCCGGAATTGACCCTGCCAGAGGGTACTGAGGGGTTTGTGGTGTATTGCGATGCTTCAAGAATCGGTCTTGGGTGTGTATTAATGCAACATGCTAAGGTTATAGCATATGCTTCAAGGCAACTTAAGAATCATGAAAATAACTATCCAACTCATGACTTAGAGCTTGCGGCAGTGGTTTTTGCATTAAAAATTTGGTGTCATTATTTGTATGGAGTCCATGTAGATGTATTCACGGACCACAAGAGTCTTCAATACATTTTCAAGCAGAAGGAATTGAACTTAAGGCAGAGAAGGTGGCTTGAGTTGCTCAAAGATTATGACATCGACATTTTGTATCATTCGGGGAAGGCAAATGTGGCGGCGGATGCTCTTAGTCGGAAATATATAGGTAGTTTGGCTCACTTGGAGGCATGTCAAAGGCCCTTGGCGGTTTGGGAGTTAGTCTTATGAACTCTAGTGAATGGGGAGTGATTGTACGGAATAGGACAGAATCATCGCTTGTGACGGAGGTCAAGGAGAAGCAATATAGTGATCCAGTGTTGGTGCAGCTGAAGGAAGGGATTCATAAACATAAGACTATGACTTTTTCTCTTGGCATGGATGATGGTACATTACGGTACCAAGGACGACTATATGTTCCAAACGTAGATGGTCTTCGGGAAAGAATCATGGCATAAGCGCATACTTCTAGATATTCCGTGCACCCAGCCTCTACAAAAATGTATCATGATCTCAAGGAAGTTTACTGGTGGAATGGCATGAAGAGGGGTGTGGCGGACTTTGTGGCAAAATGTTCAAACTGTCAACAAGTGAAGGCCGAGCATCAAAGGCCCGGTAGGTTAGCTCAGAGTATAGAAATTCCAATGTGGAAATGGGAAATGATCAACATGGATTTTGTGGTAGGGTTACCACACACTCCGCGTAAGTTTGACTCAATTTGGGTGATCGTGGATCGACTCACAAAATCAGCTCACTTTTTGCCAGTTAACTTCACCGACACTGCGAAACAATATGCTCAATTGTATATCAAGGAAATAGTCAGGCTTCATGGCACTCCAGTTTCCATCATTTCTGATCGAGTGGCCTAATTCACAGCTAATTTCTGGAAGACGTTTCACCAAGGTTTGGGTATTCAGGTAAAGCTTAGTACAACTTTCCATCCACAGACTGACGGGCAAGCAGAGCGGACTATTCAGATGCTTAAAGACATGTTGCGTGCGTGTGTGTTTGACTTCAAGGGTTGTTGGGATGATTATTTGCCGCTCATAGAATTTGCTTATAACAACAACTTCCATGCCAGTATTTAGATGGCGCCGTTTGAGGCCGTGTATGGTAGAATATGTAGATCGTCTATTGGGTGGTTCGAGGTTGGAGAAGCTGAACTAATAGGACTAGACCTTGTGCATCAGGCTATGGAAAAGGTTAAGATCATAAAAGAGCGGTTGAAAACTGTTCAGAGTCGTCAACAATCCTACTCGGATGTTCGTCGCAGAGACTTAGAATTCAAAGAAGATGATTGTGTGTTCTTGAAGGTGTCTCCCATGAAGGGGATCATACGGTTTAGAAAGAAATGGAAATTAAGTCCAAGGTATATCAGGCCGTATAGAATCATTCAAAGGATAGGTCAGGTAGCGTACAAGCTTGAACTACCACCTGAGATATCATTAGTACACCTGGTATTCCATGTGTCCATGTTGAAGAAGGTAGTTGGAGATCCGTCCGCTATTGTGCCGGTTGAGACCATCGAGGTTAGTGAAGAATTGTCATATGAAGAAATTCAGGTTGCTATTCTTGATAGGCAGGTCTGAAAGTTGAGAAACAATGAAATTGTATCCGTGAAGGTGTTATGGCGAAACCAACAAGTCAAAGAAACTACTTGGGAAGTCGAGAATGCAATGAAAGAAAAGAACCCTCATTTGTTTGAATAGCCATGTAATAGTTCTATGAAGTTGTTTCCCCTAAAGTTTGTATCACTTGTTCGGCTAATATAAAGACACTCGTTTCTAGCTATATGTCCCCCATGAGGCTTCGGTTAGTGTTATTTTGCATTTTATTGTGTCATTTAATTCTATATATGTTGCCTAAGTATGCTTCGGGGGCTCTCTGACAGGTGGATAGGACTAAATACAATGAAAACTCTGGCAAAATTTTCAGAAAATTAGGAAGTTGGGCAAATTTGGGGCTGATGGTATGATGCATAACTAAAGCTGTATTAAGTGAACCTTGATCCTCATTCGAGGATGGATGATCTTAAGTGGGGGAGGATGTAAGGACCCGTAAAAATTTTAACCAAAAACTCGGGGTTTCGTGGTGCGAAGATAATTCCTGCGTTACTATAGTAAAAATTCTTTCGATCTTTTTGGACTGAACAGTACCCTACGGACTTAGGGGAAAATGTTTCGCTGAAGAAAACATTTCTGCAGCCCATTATGCGGCCGCATAATCACTCTGTGGACCGCATAATGGCCGCAGAGTGAAGTAGTAAGTTTGTCCAATTTGAGGTCAGTTTTGCGGTTGATTATGCGACCGCATAATCGATATGCGGACCGCATAATTCCTTTTGAGTTTATGCGGTGCATTATGCGACCGCAGAACAAGTATGCGGACCGCATACTAGTCGCATACCTGAGCCGAAAGTTTAGTCCCCTGAGGGCCATTTCTGCGGTCACTTTGCGGCCGTATAACCAGTATGCGGTCGCATATGCGACCGCAGACCTGTGTCGGGGCACCATTTTTCTTAATCTAAAACCTGACCCCCATTCCATTAAAATACCCCTTTATCTATTTTGAAGCTCATTAATGATATTTCTAGAGTGAGGGAGAGGGTTTTAGAGGGAGGGCCTAATTTTTCTTCAAATTGATCTTCAAACATCACTCAAAGCCTTGGAAATATTCAAGTAGAGCACCAAAATTCTTCACCCTAAAAGGTAATACTTCATCACCCCGGCTCTTAATTTCAAACATAGCTATAATGGGGTACTGGGGTGATACTTCATGGGTATGGGTGTGGTTTATCTTGCATGCATGTGTGATAAAGAGTGTGTGGAAAAAGTGAGCTAGAACCATGAACGTTTTCGTAATTCTGGGTTTAATTTGTATATTGCTAAAATAGATTGTGGTTGCTAAGGGTTCCAGATAATTGTAAAGTCTAAAGAAGCGCAATTGAGGTTTGTATGGCTAACTCTCTTCTTCCTAGAATCGAACTCCTGGTGTCCGAATGATGGGTGTAAGTTCTAACTTGATCATACTAGAATTGTTTGCCTTAGTGTCTTGGATTGAAATATTCATGTTCCCTAATTGTTTTAGATGGTTACCATGTCATCATGCTATTTGAGAACGTAATTATATTGTTTCCAAGCTCCTTCCCTTATGTGTGCAATGCCTTATGTGATGATGTTATTTGGACGGATAAAAAGGGAAAAGACGTGAACTGTAAAATGTTCCCAAGTGCCAAGAACTACTTAATAAATGAGGCTGTTTGTTCCATCTAATGAATGATGGGAAACAAATATGAATTTAGTGAACAATTGAAAAAGATTATGTCTCAAGTGAGATGGCTTAGCCGATCGGGCCAAGATCGGACGCCATGCTGTACACATGGTGGCATTTGTGTTAAAATTATTGATTTGCATTATGGATATGGATATGTCTCACTTAAGATGGCTTAGCCGGTCGAGCCGAGACCGGACTCCGTGTAAAAACACGGTGGCATTGTGAGTTGTGGCTTTGGCACTAAAGATTATTAATCTAAAAAGATGGAAAGATTGAATTGGAAACTATGTGACCCTTACTTGGTGTTTTCTTTGTATTTCTATGAAAATCTTATTGATTATTATGACTGCCTTCTCTTTGTTTCACTGTTCATTCTACTAATATTGGTGTTTGCCTTACATACTAGTACTATTCAACAGTACTAATGTCCCTTTTACCGGGGGCGCTACATCTTTGAATATATGTAGGTGGTTCCATCGCAGATAGTGCCGATCGCAGATAGGTGGTGCTCTCTTTCTCTCCTCACAGCAGTCTTGGTGAGCCCCATTTCTCCCAAGGGGTCATGTAGTCCTTCTTTTGTATAAGTTTTCATATTTTGAGGTATAGCCGGGGCCTTGTTGCTGGCATTGTCATGTTGCGCTTTTGTACTCTTAGAGGCTCGTAGATGTTTATGTGGGTCATGTATGTTTGTTGGGGTGGTCGTTGGATCGAGTTGTATTTTGGGAACTTAACTACGGCATAATGTATAACGTTTATATATTTATATAACTGATCCCCCCCGTTTTATAAATGGTGATGCGATCCCTTTTTGGATTATGAATGAGTCGAGTAGGAAAGGTTTAATAGGCTTGCTCGACCGGGTTCACTCGGTTGAGTGCCGGTCGCGCTCCCCGAGGTTGGGGCGTGACACACGAAATGTGGTTATGAGGTGTAGCACATCGTGAAAGTTCTTGTATAAATCTTGTGTGGAAGTGGTTGATTATTTGGGTTATTACCGATTTTTCCTTACTTGGTTTCACCTGAATTTAACTGTATTCAACTTACTGTATGACGTTATTACCTATTGTTCCTTGTTGCTAATTTTTGATTCTAGTTTTCTATTGCATGTATTATTTTGTTATGTTTACCATGCATAGCTTTACAATGATATTGTTCCCTGTTAGTTTCACATTCATACTTGTACAGGTTATTAAGTCTAGTAGGTTTCTTGACTGTCCCTCGTCACTACTCCACCGAGGTTAGTCTTGATACTTAGTAGGTACCGTTGTAGTGTACTCATGCTACGCTTTCTACAAATATTTGTGTAGATCCAGGTACTTCAGGGTTTGTTGATCATTAGTTAGCTGATCGGGCATTGCTGTGGAGACTCAAGGTATACGTGTCATCGCGTTCGCAGGCCTCGGAGTAACCTTCTGAAGTTTATTTTTATAGTTTATTTCTATTTAGGAACAGTTGTACTTTGAATTCTTCTAGTGAACTAAGTATAGCTTATGACTTGTACTACTCATTTTGGGATGTTATATATCTAATGTGGATCATTGGCTTTATATAGAAATTGCTGTTTGATGCTTAATAGTCGATGGATTAAAATCTGTTATAAATTCTGTAAGTGTTAGGCTTACCTAGTCTAAGAGACTAGGTGCCACACGACTCCTAAGGAGGGATTTTGGATCGTGACAAGTTGGTATCAGAGCTCTAGGTTCATACATGCTACGAGTCATGAGGGAGTTTAGTAGAGTCTTGTGAATCGATACAGAGACGTCTATACTTATCTTTGAGAGGGTATAGAACTATTAGGAAACTTCACTTATTTCATTCCTATCGTGCAAGTTTTGATTTCGGAGTTTGAGCCTTTGTCATTATATTCTCTCGTAGATGGTGAGAACACAAGTTGCAGTTACTGATGATGCTGCCCCCAGAGCCGGTGTTTCTAGGGGTCGGGGAAAAGGCAGAGGTAGAGGATGAGGAGGAGCACGTGCTACAGCTAGAGCACCTAATAGAGCAGCAGTTGAGGAGCCACCAGTAGCTCCGATTGGGGAACAGGCACCAGAGGCGCCTGTTATTACCCCGGGACTTCGGGATACTTTAGCACAGTACCTGAGCATGTTTGGTACATTGGCCCAGACGAGATTGATTCCGGTTGCACCAACTACTACATAGACTAGGGGAGGAGCTTAGAATCCCCCCGCCTGTACTCCAGAACAGCAAGTCCACGTTGGTCAGGTTCCAGGTGCCATGTCAGCAAAACCTGTTATTGTTGTTCAGCCCGAGGTCAGGCTAGGGGCATTTGAGGAGGAGCAGTCGAGACTTGAGAGATTCAAGAAGTATCGTCCTCCTACTTTTAGTGTCTTAACTTCAGAGGATGCACACAGTTTTCTAGAGAAGTTCCATCGTATTCTTTGCACCATGGGTATTGTGAAGACGAGAGGGGTTGCTTTAACTACTTTCCAGCTGTCGGGAGCAGCGTATCATTGGTGGTAGGCTTACAAGGAGGGTATCTGTAACACCTCGGAAAGTTTTGAAGTACTTAAGCGCTATTAAGAAAGTTGATGTGTGCTAATTATATTATTATATGTGTAGACAAGGACTATTATATGAATGATATCAATTGATCATGATAATATATGTATGATGTACATTAAGAATGGTTTATGGTCTAAGAAGAGCCCCAAGTCTAAGTCAAGTTGAAAATTGTATGATGGGATAAAGTTTCAAGTGAGTTCGCACAAGATCCTACTTCAAACATATGCTACTACCAAACTATAAATACTTAGGAGATGATTTACCTATCAAATTAAATCCCTTTGACTCTAGTTTCTAACGCTTCACACCGTGTATCATTTGGACACTCCTACCAGAAGTTATGACCAAATTACCAAAGGCTGGAAAAATGCGATTCTGCGATCGCAGAATAATTATACGATCGCGAAAGTGCTTCTGCGACCGCAACCTGGTCGCAAAATGGGCCAGTACAGCCCATATTTTGGCACTGATTTTGCGGTGCATTTTGCAACCCGCATAGCCATTCTGCGGTCCATTATGCGACAACAGACGTACTTTCGGAGGGTTAATTTTTCTATTTTCATAACCCGACCCCATTTTGATAAATAAGCTTTGGGGTTTATTTTGGGGCAATTATTTGAGGTTGTTTAGAGAGAAGTGAGAGTTTTCTAGAAACAGGAAGTATATGAAGTGTTTTATTCATCAAGATCTTGTCCAAGCTTTGAAATACAACAAGACAATCTCACAAGTTCTTCATCTAAGAGGTAAGGTTCCATACCCTAGTTTTCAATTTCGGATTTGGGTAGAAAATGGTTGATTAGGAGTATGATTCTTGGGTATGCGAGTATTATTTATACATGTATGTACCAATAAGGTTTGTGGGAAGATCTTTGAGCTCAAATAAGTAAAGATTGGGTTGTAGAATGAAGGAAATGTTGTATTAAAACCTTGTAGCCAAATTTGCACACCTAATATTTGATAAAATGCTCAAATGAGTTGAAACCATGAATACCTTCCTAATTTGTGTTCAATTTTGTTATGTCTCAAAATAGATTGGAATTGCTAGAATTTTCGGAATGTTGTAGTAACTTAAGAAAAGCTCAAAGAAAGGTATGTTAGCTAAACTGTCACGCCTCAAACTCAGGGAGCGCACCGACGCTCAACCGAGAGAACCCAGCCGAGCAAGCCTATTAGACTTCCTTCTATCCAAACGCATTCATGAATAAAGAGGAAATGTACTCCATTAATCAATCACTGAAAAGATTTTATTAACAACTTCCTTTTTATTCCCATTAGCAGCTTCATTCATAATTTCCAAAACATTACGAGTTTATAGAATTAATGAAAAACATAATTTCCAAGTACCAACATTTCTAGTTCAATTCCCAACATCAACCATAACCCACAACCTATCTACGGAGCCTCTAAGTATAATAGAAGAATAATATGAAAATGCCGGCAACAAGGCCCCGGCTATACCTCAAAACACAGTACATGAGAAACAAAAGATACATGACCCCGAAATGAAGTGGGGCTCACCAAATCAGCTGAAAAGAGTGTACTGCTATCACTGATCAATGCCGCCTGCTGAAGAACCACCTGCATCCATTAAAGATGCAGCGCCCCCGACAAAAGGGACGTTAGTACTGTCAAATAGCACTAGTATGTATAGCTAAAAGTCCGTTTTCAAAATAGAATGCCCATATAAGAAAAGACAACACATAGAAACAGCAAGTCACAATCAACAATATCCAAACGTCCAGTTAAAACATAATAATTTTCAAAATACGAACTTCATATATAATTTTTGTGGGGGATCATTAGCACCGATATACCACCGTCTTTGTTAGCACGGTGTCCGATCACGCCCGATCGACTAGGCCATCTCCCCACGAACAATGTGGTTTGACATGTGATGCGAAAGGAAATTGTTACCAAGAGTAGTACCACCATATGCGCAATATGGCTTCTGATCTCCACCCGATCAGCTAGGACGCCTTCTCACATATGCCGTGTGGGTTGACTTTTCCATTCCACAAAGGTTCGAGTTTCATCCCAATTAAGGGGAATAATATCACAATTTCCAAAGATTCCAATTTCATGCCAAATAAGGGGAAAAATCCCAATCTACCCCTACACCGGCACATGTAGTTTCAGGTGTGGGCCGTATGACCCACCCTTCCTCGGTATTTCTAATGATGCTCCAAAAAATAGTTTTGATTTGATTTTCAAACAGAAATATCATAAATACAATTGTACTCACCTCAACATCTTTTATATTGTATGAATTCTCATTAGTATTTCCAGTCATTCACAACGACAATATTTCCTTGGCTCATTAGGCCATTCACAAGATTCTTTATTCCTGGCACGATGGC